>APFE030360947.1:229532-267243 GCA_000404065.3 Pinus taeda | reverse complement strand
AAAAAAAAGTCTAGCTTCTCATTAAAAGAGATAGTGAATTGCAATAACTTATAGATTCATAGATTCTCCCAATCTATCACCATCTTTGAGCCCTGAACAACCCCCAAGTTTTCGAGAACCTTGGAGCCCCACTGTTTTGTCACTTGTCAAAATGCACTTGTTTTTTTGGATTACATATCAATCTTGATTCTTTATTACAATGTTATAACTTTTTCTTTATTTTCACTAATCAATTTATATTGGTTTTAATGTTTCACTTGGCAAATCATAAATCTCTGAGCCAAGCTCATCAACTAAGATTTCAATTATCAAAATACATTAAGAATCACTAACACAAAGCATTTACATTTGAGTTCTTCACTTGAAATTTGATTTGGAATGGTGCAAGTCTATCACCACTTGCCCTTCATTGTTGCAATGTACTGCAATTCAAGCCTTCATCCACATCAAAGGCGTTTACCATTGTTTCTTTGGTAGAAGTCATTCGTCCTTTTGGGAATCGTACTTTTTTTATGCAATTTTAAATGAAACTTCAAAGGCTTCTCCTAGATGTGTCCATTTACATCATACTATTTGCAATGTATTTTGGGATCTTTCCCAATCTGTATTGTGGTTGCAATCTTCTTGCTTTTGTGTTTAATCCTCTCTTCTTTGTCCTTTCGTTGTTGCCCCTTCCAATAGTCCCTCAACGTAAAGAGCTTTCTTGCTTTCCTTTCACATCCAACCATTGTACTTGCCTTCAAATATGGGCTAAATGTCACCAAAGTATTTCACTACTACCCTATAGTCTTCCAAAGAAATACCAACATCATGGCATGCTTCCAAAACTCGAACAGGTATTGACATATAGTTTATCCTATGGGTTATTTATCTAATAAATATGCTAAAATAGACATAGTTTATTCTATGAGTTATTTACAACAATTAAGCATTTCAATATTTCAAAGCTTTTGTCAAAGAGTATTTAATGACGACCAGAATAGTGTTGCTCCATTTACTCATATTCCCAAAACCTTGTTAACATGTATTTTTAATTACAAATGTTCAAGAATTTTGAACGATATGAGCTTTGTCATAGCTCTTAGCTACTTCGTTATCCAAATAAAAGTATCACCTCCTAATATTGCTAAGCACGTTTCGTTTCAGTGTGTTTAAACCATTTATCCTGAGTTCAAGTAAAGGTGATTTACTAGTGATTCTAACTCTATTTTCTTTCCATCCACATTGCAACCGGTTGACCTCCTACCTTCAACATTTTGATTAGTTTATTATAATGCTTCTCAATATTAAACCCAACCCAACGTTGACCTCAGTACCAACGAATAGTGAATGGGATGTTGTTGTCCACTTTTTTTCAGTTTTCGTAAGAAATTCATTGTCCTTTTTCTCTGAATAAGAACACGAAACCTCCAAAATGTAGTGTTCCAAAAGGTGGATTGTCTGTGAAAACAAAAAACTTCCAAAATGAACTTCCAAGAAATTTCCTAGTGATACTAAATGTATCAAATGTAGTTCTAAAATTGTATGGCTGTGCAGTAATGGGACACGCTCTCCTTTGATTTGATATTGTGAGGGTTTTTATGCCATCAATCGTGAAATCTCGGTCTTGCTTTTAAGAATTCCAGTTATCAAGAAAGACCCCATTAGAATTTTCAGTCATTGCTCAAAGTCTGAACTTCAAAAACTGACCAAAGTGTATTTCAACTTCAAAAAATATATGATGTCAAGGAAAACACAACCAGTTCATAGGCATCTTAAACTTGCTGTGGCAATCGTGGGGGGGAATGTAGCATCCCTCTTGTAACCAAAATTTGGGTTATACATTCTTTTAGTTGCAATTTAGCACTTAATTGCCTCTGATAAAATAGTTGACATATCGATGTTACCAACTAAACATGAAATTATAAGCAACTTTATATTCACTGTAATATCTGAAAATCGACAATTGCATGCAACATAAATGGACAAGCCATTGTGGGCAGCATGATTAAGCAGTCTCATATATGAATGTCCCCATCCCAAAATTCATAACCAACTGGTATAGACCTCCAAGCCTGAGAAATTGCAAACTCAAAATCAATAATGACACCTTAAATACAAAAACCACCTTAACAACAATGTAGTTCCCATCAAATGGACTTAAAAATCCCAGACATATGTCCATTATCAAAATGTCATGAGAAGGCAGAGTTAAAAAATCAATTTCCATAACAGTAATGCAAAAGCAATTCAAACTAAAACTTTGCGCATGCTTGCCATAGAATAAAAAGTGATTATAACCTTAGATAATATAATTGTAATCAACAATTAATCTGCAAAGGTTCCTGAGAAGATTAAATTGTCAATAATTGTAGAAATTGTCAGAAATAATCTGGAAAAAATCAACAATCTTGGCGTGCCTGTAGTGTTAAAATGAAATAATCATTTCGTTGTTTGCATTGGGATTATATGGATATTATTTCATCTATGACTATAACAGATGATTTGAATAATCCAAGACTAAAAAGCCAAATACAAAATTGTATTCCATAGAATCTGTGTATTCAAGTAAGTTCATATTAAGTAATTTAAGGAACAACCACCTGTTCTGATAATCTGGACACATTCAGAGAGGAGTAATTTAATTTAAGAACCCCTAACAGAGCCTCGTTCCAATAATTTGGAAGCATTCTAATATGATCATCTGATAACTTCTGATAGACACGGAAGAGTTTCAAAGTCATGCAACCCTAAGACCATTGCAATATAACAAAATAAAAATCATCTGTGGCTGTCTAACTAATAGCTCACAAATAACCAAAGCTGACTGCTCACCTTCTGAAATAACTTTCAGAGCTTACAAGGCATCCTCCTTAATTCATGCAACCCTAAGACCATTGCAATATAACAAAATGAAAATCATCTGTTGCTGTCTAACTAATGGCTCACAAACAACCAAATCTGACTACTCACCTTCTGAAATAACTTTCAGAGCTTACAAGGCATCCTCCTTAATTCTAGCAATGATGCTTCTCCAGTCAGACACTCAAAGTACATAAAAATAATCTCACCAATGTTAGAAGTTACCACAAACCAAAGCACACAAGGAAATTCGGAGAACATATATTTGGCTATACAGCAATTAATCCTAGACAACTTGGATGGACTTAAAATGTCTAGATTACATGGAAAACATATAAACTTAAAGGCAGCAACTTCTCTTTTTTGCAACTGCTTCAGCATCAGTGACATTAATTGGAGTTCCCTGACTAGGCCCAGAAGAGGCTGCCTCTTCTGCTGCAAGAGATTTCCTTTTCACAATCTGATAGATTTCAGCGAGAATTGACTGAAAAGCTTTCTCCACATTTGTAGACTCCAATGCGGATGTTTCCATGAAGGAAAGGCCCTCTTTTTCAGCAAAATCCTGTGCCTCATCTATTGGCACAGCTCTCAGATGGTTCAGGTCACATTTATTGCCAACCAACATGATAACGATGTTTGAATCTGCATGGTCTCTCAATTCTCGGAGCCACCGCTTCACATTATCAAAAGTAGCATTCTTTGTAATATCATACACCAACAAAGCTCCCACAGCACCTCTGTAATAAGCACTTGTGATTGCCCGATACCTCTCTTGGCCAGCTGTATCCCATATCTGTGCCTTGATTGTCTTGCCATCTACCTGTTAACCAAATAAAGATGTTTTCAAAATTAGTAACTTATAGCTTATAATTAATATAACCTATTTAAAGTTTAAGATGCACTCTGATTTCATACAAGCAAAATGGAGTTCTGCGGGAAAACTACATTCCTGCAAACAATGCAATGCTCTTGACTGGAAAAGCAGAAGCTTAAAATCTTAGGTTGATTTCATATTAACACCAGTAATGAAAATTTCGGAATAAAACTAAGACTCAAGAGGCATATTCATATGTTAAGACTCAAGAGGCATACAAAATGAACAAGAAAGAGTCTCACATTCCAATGTCTAATTTATAAAAAACAAAAGCGCTCAAATACCATGCAACAAACAAAATCTACCCATCTCAAGTAAAAAATCTAAAATAAGAAAAAGATTTGATCCAATTGCCTAACGGAAATTTCAAAATAAATGACATATGTAAAGCTGTAGAAACACTGGCATGGCCTTTGGACATGTTCTCGTGATAAGCATCACATCATGGTCAAATCGGTCTTCTTCCAACCAATAAGCAGACTGGCCCCAGGCTAGGCTCAGCCTAGTTACAAAAAACACATGATACTTGTTCCATTCCACTTAACAGATAAAGATAAAACACATGATACTTGTTCCATTCCACTTAACAGATAAAGATTATCTAACCATATCTCTAAAATACTTTGACCTGTTTCAATTGACCAATTCTCCTACAAACTTTGGCTTATTTAAGATTTTATTCATGTGCAGGAAATATGGAAAGGCACATTAGAATTGCTGTCTGACTGGTTACTCAAAGTTTTGGCCTATTTTTGAATTCCTATTTACTGCATTCTTTTGTTTTTTGTAAAATTTTTGCTTTACGTAATCAACACATGATTTAGTAAATACTATGTTCTACAGTTCTTGAAGGAAACAAATTTGCGGAAAAAAATTGTTGTTTATCAAAAACTGTAAAATTTGAACTAATTTAATCAGCTGTTCATTCCAGAATTTCAGCATTTCAGAAAATCCATAAAATTTCTACAGCTATGGAATTTCTCCACTCTTGCTTCAGTCTTGATTAAAGTTGACAAAAACTGTTCAGTCATAAGAAATGTAGCCGGCAAACTATAAAATTTTGATGACAAATTTAAGTACTACTAAATCTAACCTCCTATTGATTGCATAACAGTAGAACATGAAAACACATGTATAAGGCAATTAATTTCCAAGTAGCCTAGAAAATACTTGGAGTGAGACAGCAACCAAACAAATTCCTCGACTGCATGCAAACAATAGAAAATAGTGGAGACTTTTTAGAATCCACTGAGAGAAAGTTACCAAAAGACTACGTAACGACCCGGTAAGTCAGCAACCTAGGACTCAGGAGCTTCAAGTTTCAACTTCCAGTAGGGATAGGCAATAAACAGAAATTTGGGACTCTGATAAAAGTGCCCTCCATACTTCCCACAAGTAGTTACTCAAAAAGGACAACAACTAGCAACATTCCTATCAAGAACAAACAAACCCTCTGACGTTGATTCTGAAAAGTAAAAGCAGAAGATTTTCACATACACCTTCAAGACTGTCAAAATATACTTCTCTCTTTAATGATGCAATCAAATCCACTGTAAACAAGCAGAAAAGGTGGACACTGGGTATACATCCCCAGACTCTGTTTATTATGCACTATAAGAAAATAAATAGCTCCCAAAGTGTACCATTGGTAGTCACATTTTTATTCCAATGGAACCAACATAATGTTGGTTTAGTACTCCAGGAATCTGATGTCTGTCATGCAGTAATTGCAGAAGCTACATCAGTTCGCATCCCATCATCAAATGTTAATTTGAGTGGGTTCATTCAAAGTTGACAAGATACAGGGTTGGACAACAAGGCAAAATGTGCAAAGGAGCAATAATCCTGCACTCACTAACCAAGTTAAGCTAATCATAGTTGATGTTTCATATTACGCTTAAGTGCATTGAGATACACGAATGGACAAAACCCTCACACCCAAATTAAGAAATACAGCACTATGGCAAATTCCAACATTTCTCACACTGATCTATTGATAAATGATCTAGGAACAGGGTTAAAATGCCCAGTATGAAGTTTGGAACAGGGTTAAAATGCTCAGTGTGAAATTTCAAAACTAAGAGAAAAACTTGAATTCAATCAAGTTTTCAATAAAAATTATGAAGAGGGAAAACCAAAGCCAAGTAACTACACTACAGTGAACCATTGGCAATCACATCTGCATTCCAATGGGACCAACATAATGTTAGTTTAGTATTTGCAGAATACTCCCGGAATATGGTTTCTGGAAGGTAGTATTTGCAGAAGTTATATCAGTTTTCATACCCTGGTCAAATGTCAAATTGAGTGGGTTCATCCACAGTCGACATGGTGCATGCCTCGATAAGAAGGCAAAGTGTACAAAGGAGCAGTAATCATGTGCTCACTCACTAACTAACCAAGTTCAGCTAATCATAGTTCATGTTTCATATCACACTTAAGGCATTGAAAATGCACAAATTTACAAAATCCTCACTCTCAAATCATAAAATACAGCAATACTGAAATTTCCAATATTTCTCACTTAGATCTATTAATAACTGATCTAGGAACAGGATTAAAATGTCCAGCATGAAATTTCAAAATGCAATGAGAAAAACGTGAACTCAATCAAGTTTCCGGTAAGCTTTACGAAAATTGAAAACCCAAAGCCAAATACCTACATTATAAGTCAGTATAGGGCATGATTTGAACCCTCAAAATTAGCCCAATGACATAAAATAATACATAGGATTCTTAACAAGAATATGACAAATCTCTTCATTCAAAAATTTGCCCAGAAATATCAGTTAAACCATATCAAAAAAATTAAAATAATAATTTAAAATATAAAAAAGAATGAAAACCTAAATAACAAAGAGTTTCCTAGTCAAGGGTTACCTTAAGTTGTCATAAGCCAGACATGAAATACTTTCCCCAATGTTGGAGAGGTGACAGGTCACAGTTCAACTTTCTTGATCTCCTCAAAGGGAGGCTATGTAATCAAAGACAATGGTTTACCCCTTTACCATTCATGGATTGTGAGGATGCACCCAGAGAGTTTTCCACAAAGTGTTTTCCTTGGAAAAAAGTAAAGAGTTCCTAAACAAAAGACAAATAATTTAACAATGAATCCAAACACTAGCAGGAAATATGGCATAATCACACTACCAAAAAGATTTGCAAAATGGCCTAATTCTCAATTCTGGAAAATATAAACCCTAAGAAGTTTCAATATAGAAATGAAATTGATACCAGGAAATTTCCTAACAGAAAATATGAAAAAATAAAACTCATACACAAACACTCAGTGTGTAACATGTAATATTAGCACTTCCAGAATCACAAAATAGAAAGTCTTAAGAAAACTCATTTAAAGACCTGGAAAACTAAAAAACAAGTTTCAATATGAAAAAGACATTAACCCAATACAAAGAAATTTCCTAATAAAATTATGACAAAATGAAACTAAAACCCAAACATTTGGTGTTAATCATACTGTAATTTAGAATTCACATTTGATGAGAAAAATTTAAAATTTAGGCTTTTAAATCACCTAGTCAGACAGATTTTCAAAATCATCTAAAAGTTCTTGATTTTAAACCATCTAAATTTTTTTAAATTCTTGATCTTAAACCATACAAAAATTTATTAAAAACACTGACTTTTTTAAATGGAAAAAAAAATGAATCCAAACACTAAAGCTGAAATAAAGCATTATTTAAAGAGGTGGATTGGGTGATTAATATGGGCGTTACCAGGACCCATGAAACCCTCTACCACAAAACCGTGGACACAGCGTGGCACATGATGACACTCATGGGGAAAGTAATTGCAGAGACAGGCACTCAGGGATCTCAGTCGAAGCAGCTCAACATTCTCCAGAAGCAGGTGGAAAGGCTGGAAACCCATCTGTGAACGTTGGTGGATATTGGACATAGTCAGAAGGACTGCATTGACACCATGGCAAAAAAGTTTAATATTTCCATGCAGTATGTTCATCACCTGGACATCACTCCTGGCAACAGCGAAGATCAACTGGCCAAAGTGCAACGAATCAGTGTTTGCAGCATGAAAGGGGAGACCTCACATCAGGACAGCAACCAGGAGCCACCTGAACAAGCAGAAACCCCTCCAGCAAAGACCCTGAACGCTAATCTGGTTTTTTAAATGTCTCTGATATGTTACTGTGGTTGTTTTTTGGTGTCTGTTATGTTCCTGTTATTGTGTTTAGAACTGTTGGTAGCGGGGCTGGCATAGAAGGGCTGGTAGAGGTTATATGGAGGCCTCGTGTCATACTCCTTTTTGTAAATTTTGTAAATGTTGGTCAAAGAAGAAAAACATCAGCAATGTCATGACCAAGAATCTGATGAAAACATAGCTATATTGCAGCTGGTCTGGTTTCTAATCAGGCAGACCAGCTGAAAATGACTGACTGTAATTTTGTTTTGAATGATGAATAGAATTCCCACTGCTTATTTACAAAAAAGAAAAAGAATAAGGCATAACTTAAAATATCCAAAACAGAAATTCCCAAGGAAGTCTCCAAAACAAATTTAAAAAACTTCAAAAGCAAAATAAAGCAGCTAAACCCAGACACAGATACATGAAAGACGACATGGCCTAAAATGACAGAAACGTGAGGATACAAATTTTCTGGGTTACAAAATAGGCCATGAAATTTCTGAGTAGCGCAAAATAAAAATAAAAAAGTTAAATAAATAAATCCGAGAAAACCACTTACAATTCGCAACAAAAACAATATGGAGAATAGAGACGCTAAATGAGAATATTCACATTGTGTTACACGACATGGTAAAACATTTCTGAATCGAAGCCTTAAAGAATTTCCTGGAATGCCATTTTTAAAGCAAGAAAAAGAAAAGGGAGACAGCAGATTATTGATATATGCCAAAATCCTATCACACATATACTAGCAATTAAGGGCATCACTTAGCAGCCACAAAGTTGAAAGTGCTTATAAGGGATAACACTAAAACTGTCAACAACGCTAGTACCAGAGTGAGAAAATATTATCACAGCAATCCCAGGACTTGCACCCAAAACCAGCCTTCGGATCTGCACAGCTTTTGGTGTAGATAATGATTCATAAACCACCTTATCAGCAAAACCTTTTACCAAATACCAGTATTATGAAATAAGACATGACACCCCATTCCTGATGTACAACTATTAAGAAACTGCAAACCTAAAATTACCCCTAATGAACAAAAGCCTTTATAAAAGGCCAGCGGTATGAAATAAGGCAGGAAACAAATTTCATGATTCATATAATTCTTTGGAGAAATATAAACAAAATTACTCAGAACTTTCAAGCACAAAATATGCAAAAAACAACCAAACACCCACATCAGGAAACAATGGATGTGCACATATCCATCAATATCTCCATGAAATTTCCGAACCACCCAACAGTTTGAAAAGAAAATAAACCAGACCCACCTAAGACCCTCGATGAATATGTCCAATGCCAATCTCAGAATCCATATATCATGACGAAGTAGGCATAAAACTGGACCAAAATTTGACAGTAACAATTTCAAATTTTTCAAAAACAAGGTGAAAAATTATTATAATGCACAGAAATAACATGTCACCTGGATTGTTCGAGTTGCAAACTCCACACCGATGGTAGATTTGGACTCCAGGCAGAATTCATTTCGAGTAAATCTGGAAAGAAGATTCGACTTCCCGACTCCTGAATCTCCAATCAACACCACTTTGAACAAGAAATCGTATTCATCATCAACCTTGCGTGCCATCCTCACAGTAACCTTAACCCAGCGCTCACACACACAACTCAGTAAAATTGCACTGTAAAATGTAAATCCCCCAAAGGTTTCAGAATCAATGACACTCCATTACAGACCCAAATGGTAAAAATCAAATTTGAGTACAGGAGTGCGAAAGGTTTAGGCCTTCAAAGGGTAAATATAAGATTTACCGGAGAAAGCCCCTTTCACGTCACCCAACACCTATACAGATGAAAATGGCCTGGCTTTGGGTTGGCCAATGCACAGAGATCAAGACAGAGCATGCAAAATGGCCACAAATGACTCCTAGGCTTCTTGCAATTTATGAATAAGGATTTAATGTAACGTATCTATAAGCAACAGATGGATCAAACAAAAAAACCTACGGTCAACATCCTAATTTTTAAAATATCTCAGGTTTGAATGGGTTTATTTTTATTTGTTATTATAATAATGTTAGTTTTATTTTTTATATTTAATTTTAGATGGGTTCTGAGATTCTTTCCTGTACCAATCTTCCGAACTTAATTTTTTCCCCTGAAATAAATCTCAGTTTCCAGTGGGGGTAAATATATTATAAAACTTTTTAAAAACTAATAATTAAAATAAAAACAGACATACGGTTGTGATTCAGTTATAATAAAATCAATAATTAGCGGTAAAAACAGTGTTTGTTAAGTTACTAATTTAAGTTAAATAAAACAAGAAGGGTGATAATAATTTTTAAAAAATGATATTGAATCTAAATATAATAAAACAAAAAATGTGATATTAAATTAAAATTAATTTATGGAAATTCAAACCGATTTAAACAATAAAAGGGGGTTGATGTTAAATTTAAATTTAAATTCAATAAAACAAAAAGTGATATTAAATTAAAATTAATTTATAGAACTTCCATTTAGGAGACGTGAAAAAGAAATATACTATAGGGGATGGATGAAATGTCCCATATATATATAATTAAATTAAAATAAAAATAAAAGTCGTACGAATAAAATAATTAAAATTAAAAATAATAATTAATATGTATTCATTGTGATAATCTTAATAATAATATAATAATAAGTCATACCAAAAAATAATAAATTAAAAATAATAATTAATATTTATTCATTTGGATAATTTTAAGAATAAAATAATAATTAATATCGATTCATTTTTAATTGGGATATTTGAAATATTTCAAAATGATGTTTCATGAGTTTCTAGTGTAACCATGAGGTGCATGAGGTTTATTGATGTAGTCGTTGCATCATGAAAAGTGAAGTGTATTTTATAATAAATGTGTATTTAATAAATTAAATTAAAAGAAAAGGGTAAGTTTAAATGAAAAAGTTAATTAAGTTTAGTATCAAAGGTTGTGGGATGGAATGTTGTTTTCTCTATTTAAGTTTCATAATACATATTGAGCATATAACAAGTACATGTTGGATATTTTCTTCATTATTATTGGAATTTAAAATTCAAATTGTTTATAGTTTTTTATTTTGACATTTTTCAAATAGATTGATAATAGTTACACAAAAAATTGATTATATTTTATAGGCAATTTGTTCATCAAATTTCACCTCGATCTCTACCCATTATCTATATGTATAAGTGACAATGAATTTAAAATGAGTATATGTTAGAAGGTGTAGTTACAAAATGGTTTATTTTGTGAGAATAAGACAATACAATTTAGAGCAAGATTGTAATTCGTTATTGTTTAAATTGCACTTTTAAATGGATAAATGAATTTTGCACCTTGATAACCCATAGAGCCCTAGAACATTGCAGATTAAACAACCTAAATTATAATTTTTAAAAATCTCTACTAGATTAGACTACACTTATATTATAATAATTTGAGCCTTGTGTTGACCTAGATTTATGTCCTTGGCTACCATTATAAAAAAGAAATATAAAATTAGTTGACTATAATAATAGATAAATTGACATGCGGAAGTCATAATGATTTTTTGAAAGAAAGCTTTGAATTTTAATTTAACTATCACTAATTATTTATAGCATTGAACTTTTACTTATTATTGTTTTATTATATTTTTCTTGTTACATGTCTTTTTTAATGTATATATGTTTAATTCATATATTAATTTTTTTGTAATTGATGATAATAATAATCTAAAATAAAGTTATAATTTACGAATGTACAGTTGTAATTCATAATGAGAAGAAAAGATTTCTAAACAAATTGGGTTTGATTATTAATCGAACCCTACTCTCTCCGAGCACCATTGCATTTTAAAGGATTGGTCTCTTACTTTTCACCTACATTTTTTTGCTTCATGACCTTAATGATGGGTGAAGGGTTCACCTGAAATGCCTTTTCTTGAACATTTCAACGATTTTTAACACAATTTCCAAGAAACCTTTTCTTCTCGTTACAAGATATAATTTAGTCATTTTTTATTTATAGCATTGAAATCTTATATTGTTGCTTTACTATGTTTTTCTTATTACAATTTTTTTTTAAATGTATATGTGTAACAAGGGAAAATTTTAGGGGTTAAGTGGGTTATTTTTCCATGATTTTTCCAATATTTGCTAATTTCCATAATTTCTAAAAATGATTTGCCCAAATTTTATAATATAAAATTAATTTACTTTAAAAGTCACCTAAATTTTATACAACTAATATAAAATCATTAGAAATCTAAATATTTTTACAAAACTATTGCCAAACATTGTACAATTTTCATTTTTCATAGTAAGGACTAATGAGATTCTCCAAAATTTCTAAACTTCAATATATAAACTTTCATCCTTAAAAAATTTCATGTATGTAACTCATAAATTATTTTTTTATAATTAATACTAATAATAATAATAATTTAAGGGGAGGTCAAGTCCCATTAGCACAACCAGTTGAGGATGGGCCTTGTTAGCAAGGCGACCCAAGATCAAACCTCACAGAGGTTGTTGTGTCCGTGCTAGGGGGAGGAGACACACTAAAATTCATAAAGCTTATTACTAGTGTGGCCTAAGCCATGTGCGATCCTCGAGTGACTTTGACGGCTTAGATGCTCATGGATCGTGATTTCCCAAGCCACATGTTAAGCCTAGACCTCTAAGAATCAAGCAGAAATTTTACCATTGTGGCAAGTATTGGAGTTAGTTACTTCAAGGAATATCTGACAACTAATAGTATTTGGGGATTCTATGATAGTCATCAAATAGATTCTCAAGTTTCATGAGAATACTAATTAGGTCATCCCCAATATGCTACAAAGAATGAAAATACAATTGGGAAAATTTGAGAGAATTGAATTTTTTCATATTAAACGACATCTAAACTCAAAGGCAGATGTCATGGCAAATAAGGGAGCAACCTTTGAACAAGGAATATTGATTATAGATGAAACTACAAGTTCTTATTCTCCTATACCATGATCCTTGAAATTAATAATCAAAGTGTTGGAGAGTTGCTTGAATTAAATGTTAGTAGAGGAGGATAGACGAGAAGGCAGTTGGATATCCTAATACTAGCTCATGTCCTCTCCTCGAGAACCATAGATATAATTTCCCCCCTAAACGGTGGTTGTACTCTCCTGTTGGGGACTGAATTTCGACATACACATGGTGTGAAGGTCCACCAACAAGATCAGGTTGGGACAGATGTAATAAAGACATGGATATTAATAAATGAAGGAGGAGGTAATGGTTGTTATCTGCACAATCAAAAAATATCAAACACACTTCAAATATAGAAATTTAATGGCGATTAGTGAGATATGCAATGAAATTAGCTTCGAACTCGAGTTTCTAGTCAGATGGAGCTACACTACAAGTGATCACATTGAAGTTGAAGAGGAATTTAATGGCTCGAGGATGGAGGTTTGGCCTAAATATAAGGCAAGTTGGACAATCAAATTCTCATTAGTAGTGCGACTTTGGATGTTCAATCACAAGGTGGAGGGAACGGTTAATTGTGAGGCTATAAGCATGGTGACGTTGTCAATAGAGGAGAAAGAGGAATTTAGCAGCCATTTGAATTATCTCATGGCTACAATGGAGCACATACTGACTCTTTAGAATAGGTAGGCAGATATGTGAGATGTGGAGGTAAAGGCCTAATAAATCTGTTGAAACACAAGATTAGTCTTCTTCAAATAAAACTTGAGAGGCTTCAACTGCATACTAGTCTACTAGATCTTCACCTTGCTAAATTGGAAATTGAGGGAGGAATAGGCTCAAAGGAGAGAAGTTTAGGCGAGAAAGGAGAAGCAGTGATTACGATGTGCCATGTAACATCCCCATAACAGGTGGAAAAGGCAAAAGAGTTGGTGGACGTGCCCCAAGATTTTGCTCCAGATCCAATCAAACAAGAAGACATGGGAAATGATGAATTCAACCCGGAAAATGGATAGGTCAATGCAGAATAAACCATATATATTCTATGTAGTGCAAATATGTCTTAATTTTTGGAGTTTTTTTTAGGGTATATAAAAGATTTCAGTTTAGATTTTGTGTGTAGGAAGGGTAGTATGAAGTATTGTCTTTTGTGGACATCTCTAAGCATAGAGGATGAAAATCTAATTGTAGATGTAAAAGGTTATGGCCTTGAATCCAGCGCCACATTAATATAAAAAATTGTTTTACTTTAATAATAATAATAATAATAATTAAATATATTATATCTTAATTATTTTTTATTGTTATTTTAGTCTTGGCAATGTGAGACCGAGCATGAGGAAAGTGTCTTGATGCCTAATATAAATTGATGCCTATTGGCATTTATCAACCATTTAGTACATGTTGTCATGACTTTGAGTCTCTCGTTGACTTGGTTTTGCTACAATATTAATAAACAAATCTAAAGTTAATTCACTATAATAATAAAATAATCAACATATTGAGCTTATAATGATTATATCGTGTGACGACTTTGAACCTCTTTGTATTATAATAGTATAAATGAACATGTATCTATCTCAACCCTAATATGAATTTATCTTTTACCCTCTCAATACTTTTAAGTTTAAATCATGACTAGCATGTATGAAGCAAGGCAAACTATAAAATATGTGTGTGGGCCACTATTGAGTATTGTGAATAATCAATAATTAGAAATGAACAACGTCACATGTAATCTAAATCGTTGTTGTAGAATAAGTCACAACATCAAGCCTTTGTATGACCATTCACTTGCAATTCAGATAAGAGTCAATGTTAACTAAAGAGTTGAAATCATCTAGCATTGATGCAAAATCAAATTTGGCTCTTAAACACAACTTGGTAACCCAATAAAGTGATGCTCTTATTCTACATCACTATAAAAGCAATGTCTTGATTTTCATTAGAAGTCTCTTTGTCTTCACTTTTCTTTCTTCACTTTTTTTTCAATTATTGTTTTTATCAATACCAAATAGAAATAACTAAAGCAAAAAAACTCATTGCTTAACTTTTCTTTTTTATCCCTTTCTTGGTCATTATTTTCTTAGTTGAGAAAACTCCTTCAATTACATCTACATTGCTTAGGATTTTTCTTATTTGTTTTATCCTCCTATTAACACAGGTTTATGGCCCAGTAATAGATAAGGGTACTCTCCAGTATGGGGTCCCAACTAGACCTCACACCATTTGGGATGAGAAACCCATCTAGATTTTGGCCTAGTAGCCATTATCGATTTAAGAAATGTTGTGAATATGGATGATCCTCACAACAAAGGGAAGTATGAACTCTAAGCTAAAACTAACTAATGTAATAAGATAAAAAGGGAAAGCTAACTAGCAGTGAAAGATGGAGAAGAAATGGGAAGCAATGAGCCAGTAAACACAAAGATGCATAAGCAAGGAAACCTTTTAATTATAATCCAAGACAATAACAAGTGTTTGATTTGTTAGAACAAATGAAGAATAGTCGACATTTAGATCTAACAAGTACTTATTAATGAAAGTACAAAATTGAAACAACAACCATGTGAGAGATACCATCTATGTTATAGAATAGTCCATAACCTAGCAACATATATCTCTCAAAGTACATACATACATGAATTGTTCATGAATAGTAAAAAAAAAGTACAAGATGCATGCTACCTTAGAATTCCAAAAATGGAATTTTAGGCTTTTGAATATTACAATAGTAAGTATAGAAGTACCAACCTCCTAAAGGTCTACAATGAAATCCATAAAAGGTGGAAAAATCCTTCCAAACTAAGAGTTTTACAATTTTATATGAAGAGTTTAGTATCTGCCATCTCGGATTGTTGAACTCCAGGTAGGTTATGTTGGAAATGTATTCACTACTAGGGGGGGTTGAATCAATAGTGACTATGTTTCTTAACTTTTGAAATCCTTTTCAATTACTGCAACACAATATTCATTAACACATTTGTAGATTAAATCATATAAAAAAAATATATGAGAGCCATGAGAAATAACCAAAGAAACATGGAAAAGAAGACACAGTATTTTTCCGGCCGAAAACCCTTCTCCCAGCAAAAAAACCACCCTATTGTTGTTGTGCTACTTAAATAATTATATTAATCATCAAGAAATTCAATTACATAGAATATGTATAAATTGCTACTATCAGAGAAAACTATGATCCTCATCTACATCTCTACAGACACCCATCTAATCAACAAGCCTAGCCCAACACCCATTGGACTTATGAAGAAGTGTGTTATCTATATTGTCTTTGTTGGAGAACCCACCCCACTCTTCTATGCGACCCTCATTTCAGAATATTTCAGAATGGATTCAATCTAAATCACTCAACTAGAACAACACAACAACCTCTAGCAATGTAGGCTCAACACAATATAGCAAACTCGTTGAAAACCAATCTGCACAACTCACTCAATCATTGCAACAATCCAATCAACAACACATGCATCATACATAAAATATAATCTGTTGAAAACATGATAAGTAAGTATGAAGGAAATGATCTACAAGCTACTATTTTACTATACTACTGCATAAGATCTTGGTTGAAACAAATTTTTGTTGCCATCTTCTACCATTGTGATCTGCTAAAGATATTCTAACAACCCTGGTGAAAATTCCATGTAATAAAAGTTAATAAGGGAAAAATAAGACCACGGTTAAGGGACACTTATTCCAAGCTGAATGTTGGGCAAATATATCCTAGTGGGCATCATTGGATGTGTGTTTTGGCTAAGGAAAATTGGCAAAGGCTAAGGCTAAGGCATTAAAAGGCAAAAAGGCATTTTCGACACATTTATTTGTGAAAATAAAGGAAATTAGGAAAAAAGTAAGGTGAAAGGTCACAGGTTGCATGTGAGGAGGAAATTGAAGGAAAGTAATGGAAAATGAAGAAAATAGAGGCCTCATTAATAAAAAGGCTTCTGATGATAAGTTGGTAACCTTTTGTTAGTTCAAGTTTGGAGCTATCTCATTATTCTCTCTCTCACACACTCTTGGCCACTTAGAGTTTCCTTGGAGCACTCTAGCTTTGGAGCAATGAAGGAAAAGCAAGCAAAGGGAAAGGAAGGAAAGTAAGGATCAAGGAAGGAAAGCAAGGATCAAGGAAGGAAAAGAAGGATCAAGCAGCTTCAACAGGAATACTTGCAGGTAACCTTCTGCAAGTGTGATTTCCTATATGGTTTGGACATGCATTTGTGTATGGTTCTCTTGTTGTTAGTGGTATGGTTTTGTTGGGTTGTGACAGTGATTTTCAGCCTAGCCTTGCCTTTTTCTGGATGTTGTGGTGTTGGGATGTTTATTTTGGTTTTGAGCATTGGTTTGCCGGATGGATTTCAGAATCCGAGATGAAGGTGGTCTCAAGTTTCATTCCCAAAGGCCTAGGAATCCCTTGACCAGTTTTGGTGGGATACACGATAAATCCTAAGGGAGGAGTATTGACTTAGGGCCTAATGATCCATGTTTGTATTGCGATAAAGCCTGAGATACAGGTCTCAGTTTAGAGCCTAGTGATCCAAGATTGGATTGCGGTAAAGCCTGAGAGACAAGGAGACGGAAAATTCCTCAGGGATAGTGATGGATTTCGAATGGCATTCCAAGTTCGATTTGGTTGCGATTAGAGCATCGGTTCTGGTGTGATCATGATTTGATGAGGGTGGAGGTGTTTTAACCTCTAGACTCCCTTGGTTGTTCTTAGATTGGATGGTCTATGAGATCCCATAGTCATGCTTGGAATATGACACAGGGGTGACTGGCTGAAAGAGAGATTTGGTTCAGCCATGTCTATGGTCGGGTGGTACGTGGAAGTCCCAAACCTGGTTGGATTTTCCTATCATTAATAAAAGCTAAGTTCTCTTACTTTTGTATTCATTTATATGTGGATTTAATGGTTTTCATATCTCTGATATTTATATGGTTTTATGTTGGTTATAAGCATGGTTATATGATTGGTGCATGTCATGGTTATTTCATGTATTTACTTGTAATTGTTAAATGGATGGATTTAAGACCTAATTGATGTTATAATAGTTCAATGGAGAAAGTGGTGATCCTTTTGGTTATGTTTCATAAGTCCTTTTAGTCATTTATGATATGTCTTGTATCCTAGACCTGTAGGTTGCATTGATGCCAAGTGTTTGACCGAATGTCAGTCCCGGTTAGGGATGCTCAGGCCTAGTCCTAAGGTTAATTTTTTATTTGTTTATATTTTCATCGTATCTTTGATGGATTCTCAAGGTTATAATAAGTTTTGGGTAGAGGTAGGTATTTTGGGCTAGAAAAGTGGCTCAAATCCCAGGGAACCTAGCACAAGTCTACTGAAAAAAGTCCGGGGATGCTAGCACATAGGCCTGTGAGAGCGAATTTGGCTTCTGGTCATTGTCATGCTTATAGCATGAGAGTGAATAGTGTTAAAAGGCTTAAATCATCAGTGGGACTTAAGGACATTATGTCTGAGTGGCTAACATGTCTCTTGAGGGTGTTGTTGCTGATGTGGATGGGTTTGTTTGATATTTTTCATCGGTTCCATTTCCTTAAGGTCACAAAGGAAGTTCAATCCCTTTTAGTATCCTTTCTCGCCGTATGTTTACCCCGGTTGTCTAGTTGCTTGGGTGGACCTGGGAGGAGTGGGTGTTATAGAGTGGTATCTGAGCGGGTTGTACTCTCTTTGGGTCATATTTGATACCACATAGTGGGTTGCATTTTCTTTGGGTCATATCTAATACCACAGATTGATATCGGAGCGTGGTTGCGCTCTCCTTGGGTGAAGGTACTAGGTCATACATGCATGTCAGTTGCATGTGTGTCTCTTACACTTGCATTCCATGTGCTTGTTGCATTGCATCACGTTGATCATGATTGTAGTAAGGTTGTCATGAGGGACTTGATGTTGATTTTGTGGAATGCATCGTCAGAAGTATATGACAGGATATATGATTATATGCATCTTGATTACATCCTTGTATGTTAAGTTGCATTCTTGATTGTTTGATTACATATATCAATCTTGTAGGTTGGTTACAAGAATTGATCGCTTATGCTCAACTACATGTGTTTATGTGTATGTGTCGTTGATTAGGCATTGCTTATGCATGTTGATAGTTTCGTGTGGAAATTTGTACATTGGAGTAATGGTTGTTTTCATGCATGAGCTCATAACATGCATTGTTGATATGGCCTTGCAGTGATGATTGGACCCTAACTAGAATGATGTTTATGTGCTGATACATTTATTTAATATATGTTTATATGTTGTTATGATAATGTTATACATGTATCACGTTGATTTGATGATATTGCAGACACGATATCCTCCCCGAATTATGCTAAGGTACATTGGTTTGTTGTGATTTGGTTTAGCTGACATAGTGTGCCTTGTAGGAAAGAGATCAGATGGCTAGCAAGGTGGTAGACTACATAGAATCTCCCTATGCATTAGATGGGCATCGTGATGCGAGGTACTCTTCTGACTTGGCATACACATTGACAAGCCTAAAAGAGACAGTAAGGACTTGCAAAGCAGAAAATGACAAAATTA
Source organism: Pinus taeda (assembly GCA_000404065.3). Classification (NCBI taxonomy): domain Eukaryota; kingdom Viridiplantae; phylum Streptophyta; class Pinopsida; order Pinales; family Pinaceae; genus Pinus; species Pinus taeda. The sequence continues at coordinate 247,841 of APFE030360947.1, read as the reverse complement.
GACAAGAGAAACAGGCAGAGGTGAATGCGATACTACTTCAAAGTTTATCAGATTTGTAGTGGCAGGGACCACTTCGGATCAGCCATGGACATGAGGACAAAATTAATGGGGCAAATGGCAGTAGGGCTCCTAGTAGACACAGGTCATATAGATCTAACATGAGCAGAGATGGCAGGATATTGGACACTCTAGATAGGAGAGGTGATAGACACAGGTACTATTCCAGTTCTGGCTCTGACAGGCATCATGATCGTCATCGTTTTCATCCTTACAAGAGGAGTGATAGGGGATACTTTCTGAATGAGTTTAAGAAGGAAAAACCACCTACCTTTAATGGAGAGATGGAGAAATCACAGGATGCAGAGGCATGGTTGCTTGGTATGAAGAAATTCTTCCGATTGCATAATTATTTAGAAAACATGAAAGCAAAAATAGCCACTTTCAATCTCAACAGTAAAGAAGATATTTCGTGGGAAGACATGAAGAATTTCAAAGGTATACATGAGGAATATTTGACTTGGCATGCATTTGAAAGGATATTCAAGAAGAAGTAATTGTCAGAGAGGTACTACGATAACATAGCTAAGGAGTTTTATGAGTTGCAGATGGGTTATATGACAGGTGATGAGTATACTAGCAGGTTTTTGGAGTTGTTGAGATATTAGCCTTACCTCAAGGAGGAGAAGGCCAAGGTTCAAAGGTTAATCAATGGACTGCCATTAGCATACAAAGACAAGATTGAGTTTGATGAGCCTAGATCGTTGGAAGAGACCATCCGAAAGTTGAAACATTGTTATGAGTAGTTGAAGAGCAAAGTTGATCCTAACCATGACTTGAGAAGAAATGAGAAAGCTAAAGGAAAATGGCCACCAAAGAGAGGAAGAACTCAATATGAAAGTGAGAAATAAAATGTAGTTCCTTACAAAAAATTAATACAGCTGAGAAGGGACGTGGAGAGCAGCAAGTGTTGAAATGTGGCAACAAGAATATTCCAACTTTTTTTGTCCTTGAATCAAAATTGAGAATTAAAATTCGAATTTAGTCTCACCAACTGCTTGAAAAATAATTAATTAATTCATTATGGATTAATTAGTTGGAGAAATTCAAGTTAGAAGTCTTTGTGAAGTCATGTAATAATTATCTCTTAAATTAGGGAGATTATCCCTTAATTAAGGAGATAAGGTTGAGTTGTATTTGAGTTGTAATTAGTTAGCTCAGTTTACTAAGTTAAGTGCAGTTAAATTAGCTCCAAACTATTTGAGGAACTAATTATGAGTTCAGTTAGTTAATGCATGCATGCATCAAACTAGTGTACTCCAGATAACTAAAGATTCTCTCATCGTTAACTCATGCATGTCTATTTTGAGGAAGACCCAGTTGAGATTAAAGACAGGGACATTGTACTATCAATTGCATAAATTTTCCTATAAGGAAAACTCATGCATGTAAAACGAATTCATTCCTTGAGGATTGCATAGTTTTACAAGGTGTAAGATGAGTGTGATTGATCAGTGTTACACATGGTAATAGTAGGATCACCCAAGAAAAACCGCGCTAGAAACTAAGAGCTTGGAGGGTAGTGTGGAGGACTTAATGAGAAGTCTATTTTGCCTATGAGCATTGTGAGGATTATACTGAGAGCTAGTTAGATGTGAGAGCTAAAGCTTTGTGTAATTCTGAGATATTTCCAACTTGTATGATAATACAGATAGTGGGGTTTTTAGTTGAGGCTTTCCCCCGAGTATTCTTCTGTGTTTCATGTGCATTGATTCTTCTTCTAGTTATATGTGTTCCACTTGATCATGATCAAATCTAGTAAGCTTCCGCAAGTTTGATTGTAGAAGTAGATTAAAGTATTTTGCTTTAGGTGTATTGCATTACCGTGTCAATCTACAGTCAAAATTTCTACATGGTATCAGAGCAAAGGTTACCAGAGCTGTGAATAGTATATTGAGAAGAGAATTCGAAGTTTGAAGTTTAGGGTTGCAGGTACAAATCGAATTCATCTCATACTTCAGGTTGGTCAATGGCGTTCTAAGGCTTGAGACTCGAGTATGCCTTGGAAGGCAGCTCGAAATACATAGCATGGAAAGATAGAATGGAAGTTGTATTAGAAGACAATGGCTTAAAGGATTTCCTTAATCAATAAATCCCAAAGCCATCAATAAATCCTTCAAGCCAACTATAGCTAATGCACAATAATTGGCTGAGTGGAAGAAGTGTGTAGTGAAGGCAAGATGGATCATCCTAGAGGGAGTTCGAGACCATATTGTCTCGAGTCTCCATGGGAAGGATACTCCGTTTTCAATGTGGAAGACATTGAAGGACCTCTACCAGAACATTAGTGACCATAGGAAATTGGTGCTGAAGGACAAGCTTCGGAAAATCAATATTGAGAAGGGCGATACTATTTCCACATATTTGAACAAGCTCACCACCTACAGAGATGAGCTTGGTAGTGTGGGAATAACTACTGCCGATGATGATATGGTAAGCCTCACTCTCCTTGGCCTTCCAAAGAGCTGGAATAGCTACCATGACTCTGTGAATGGAAGGGAGCAACTATCGGATTGGGAATGACTGTGGTGGGATCTCATGCAGGAGGAGATAAGGAGGAGCACACGACATGGTTCTTCATCAAAGAATGATGATGAAGAAAATGTGGCCTTAGCAAGTAAGGCAAGGAAAGGGAAGGGGAATACTTCCCATTCCAAATCGAATTCTTATCATGGAGGGAAGAAGGTTGACAAGTCTAAAGTGAGATGCTTTAATTGTCATGAGATGGGACATTATGCAACTAATTTCCCATTGAAGAAGTTCAAGAAGGGATCGTCTAAAGGATCAGAAGGTAAGGCATTAGCCTCTTAGTTCAAAATGGACTTTGCCCTCATCGCATGCATGGTTTCATCGATGGCGGGTTGTGTTTGGTATCTTGACAGTGGAGCCTCATTCCACATGACTGGCGATAAAAGTTTATTCAATACCTTGGAGGAGAAAGATCTCAAGATGCGCATAGAGATGGGTGGCAACAAAAAGTACTGTGTTTTAGGAGAAGGCATGGTTGCTTTTCAGAGGGAGCATGGAGCTCCTCTCACCTTGGTTGATGTGAAGTATGTGCCTGAACTGAAGAAGAACTTGGTATCAATCGCAATGTTGGAGGACAAAGGCTACGATGTTGTCTTCAGTAAAGGAAATGAATTCCTAAGACACATAGCCATGGGTCAGACCAAGAGGAGTGGGATTCAGGTGAAGAATCTCTATAAACTAGAGGTAGATCATTGTGCAGCATTGAGTTTGACAGCAGAATGGGGTGGCCGAGAGGAAGAACAGAACGATTTTAGGGCATCATGGGCGATGTTGCGTGACCAAGGCCTACCTCTTCATTTGTGTGCTGAGGCATGCAACACAACGGTCTATTTGTAGAATAGAAGCCCACATCGCATACTTGGGATGAAGACACCAGAGGAAGCTTTCTCTGGTAAGAGACCAAATGTGGGTCACTTCAGGATCTTTGGATCATCGGTATATTGCCATGTGACAAAGGATGCACGGAATAATCTTGAGCCGACAATTGAGTTGGGGATACTTGTGGGGTACACTGATACACCCCACAACTATCGAGTGTATTTGCCTACCGATCAGAGACAGTGGTTCGTAGAGATCTCAAGTTTGATGAGCAGAAGGCCATGTGAGTTTCCCTTGAGAGGGAGCTCCAACTATAGGTTGTGGAGGAGCTATTGGTTCCTAAGGAGGAGGAGCCTCAAAATGATTCTGAGCAGCCGCATGCAGAGGATCCAAGATTGGAGACATCCACTCAAGTAGAGTCTTCCAGAGATGGACGAAAGCGCACAAGAGAAGCTGACAGATTGTTGTCGGATGCGAGAGAGAATGTAGGAGAACCATCTTCTCAACGCAGACAGAGGAGGTCACCTGAGAGGTACACTAGATACATGGCCCTTGTTGGGGAATGTGTTGAGGCCGAGCCATCTTCCTTTGAGGAAGTAGTGCAACAGTCGATTTGGGTTGATGGTATGGTGGAGGAGTATGACTCCATATTTCGTAACAGTGTTTGGGACATGGTTCCGAGACTGGAGAACAAGTCAGTTGTGAGTTCTCGTTGGATTTACAAGGTAAAGCAAGCTACTAATGGTAGTGTGGAGAAACATAAGGCAAGATTTGTTGCCCGTAGTTTCTCATAGGTCGAGGGGATTGACTATGATGAGAATTTTGCTCCTGTTGCAAGGTACTCATCTATCAGATTGATGTTAGCATGATCAACACAGATGGGTTGGAAGATCCATCATATGGATGTGAAGACTGCATTCCTCAATCGCAAGATTGAGGAAGAGGTGTACATAGAGCATCCAGAAGGTTTTGAGACCTTCGATCGTGAGTCACATGTGTGCCGACTCAAGAGAGATTTGTACAAGTTGAAGCAAGCACCTCGTGCTTGGTACACCGGGATCAACAACTACTTCACCGGGTTGGGCTTCATAAAGAGTGAAGCAGATGTGAACCTGTACCACATCATGGTGAAAGGTAAGTAGTTGATCATTGTACTTTATGTTGATGATCTAATATTGACAAGTGATGATTAGTTGATCATGTCTTGCAAGGAGGACCTTGCAAGAGAATTCGAGATGAAAGACATGGGTCTCATGCATTACTTCATTGGCATGGAAGCATGGTAGGAGGATGGGGAGTTGTTTGTGTGTCAGGGCAAGTATGGCAATGAGATACTCAAGAGATTCTACATGGAGAAGTGCAAGCCCATGCAAACTCCTCTAGCAAATAACTGGAGGAAGGAGGATGTTACTTCAAGAGAAGTAGTAGAGGCTACTGTGTACAAGCAACTTGTGGGTTCATTGATGTACTTAGTGAATACACGACTAGATTTGTGCTATGCGGTGAACCAACTGAGTCAAGCAATGGTTCAACCTACCAAGATGTTTTGGAAGGCAACAAAGCATGTATTAAGATACCTCAAAGGCACATCTCAGTATGGATTATGGTACAAATGGACAGAGGGAGTGAATCTATAGGGCTTCACTGATGCAGATTGGGTAGGGAGTCCATCGAATCAAAAGAGCACATCCGGAGGGATTTTCAACCTTGGTTCAGCTGCAGTTTCTTGGTACAGTAGGAAACAGAGGTCGATTGCACTCAGCTCGGTAGAGGTTGAATACATGGTTGTAAGTCAGACAGCATGTGAGGCCATCTGGATGCGAAAAATTCTAGTTGGTTTGTTTGATCAGAAGATGGATCCAACTGTGATCTATTGTAATAATTAGAGTTGTATCAAACTCTTTGAGAATCCGGTATTTCATGATCGGTCCAAGCACATCGATATCCGGTATTATCATCTCAGAGACTGTGTAGTGAGGAGGATCATGTTGCTGTAGTATATTTCGACAGATGATCAAGATGCTGACATTTTGACAAAGGGATTGTCAAAGTGTAAATTCAAGTTCCATAGAGATAGGATCGGGGTGGCTGATAATCCCTTTCTTGTTGAAAGGGAGTGTTGAAATGTGGCACCAACAATATTCCAATTTTAATTTGTCCTTGAATTAAAATTCGAATTTAGTCTCACCAGCTACTTGAAAAATAATTAATTCATTCATTATGGATTAATTAGTTGGAGAAATTCAAGTTAGAAGTCTTTGTGAAGTCATGCAACAATTATCCCTTAAATTAAGGAGATTATCCCTTAATTGAGGAGATAAGGTTGAGTTGTAATTAGTTATCTCAGTTTACTAAGTTAAGTCCAATTAGATTAGTTCCAAATTGTTTGAGGAACTAATTGTGAGTTCAGTCAGTTAATGCATGCATGCATCAAACTAGTGTACTCTAGATAACTGAAGATTCTCTCATCATTAACTCATGCATGTATATTCTGAGAAAGACCTAGTTGAGATTAAGGAAAGTTACATTGTACTATCAGTTGCATAAATGCTCCTATAAGGAAAAATCATGCATGCAAAAGGAATTCATTCCTTGAGAATTACGCAGTTTTACAGGGTGTAAGATCAGTGTTACACATGGTAACAATAGGATCACCCAGGAAAAACTGTGCTAGGAAATAGGAGCTTGGAGGGTAGTGTGGAGGACTTAATGAGAAGTCTATTTTTCTTGTGAGCATTTGTGAGGATTGTACTGAGAGCTGGCTAGCTGTGAGAGCTAAATCTTTGTGTAATTATGAGATATTTCCAACTTGTATGATAATACAGATAGTGGGGTTTTTAGCTGAGGCTTTCCCTTGAGTATTCTTATGTGTTTCATGTGAATTGATTCTTCTTCTGGTTATATGTGTTCCACTTGATATTGCTCAAATATATTAAGCTTCCACAAGTTTTATTGTAGAAGTAGATTGAAGTAATTTGCTTTAGTTATATTGCATTATCAAGTTAATCTACAATCAAAATTTCTACAGCAAGCTAGAGGCAGTGGTAGGGAACCATATGTGGTAAGGATCATCATAAGAGGGATTGTTCATAGTATCAAAGTGGTGGTAGACCTAAGATTTGCAATGCTCAAGAGGCACATACAGTTGGTGATGTTGGTCATAGCATTCCTTGGATTTATGCAACTTTGGACAATAGGCAGGAAAATCATCAGGCATCGATCATTGAGATGGACGGTAAGATTTGTGATCAAGTTATTTCTATTTTGATTGATCCTAGATCTAACTATAGTTATATTAATCCTGACCTGGTGTATAAGTGTGGTTTTAGAAAAGAAGTGCATGCAAAATCTTGGTTGGTATAGTTGGATACATGTACGAAGAAGAGGGTTCACCATTGGGTGAGAACTTGTGCATTTGAGTTAAATGGTATGCCTATAGCAGCACACTTGAATGTATTGCCATTGGGATTGTATAGTATGATTTTGGGTATGGATTGGCTATACCTTCATAAGACCAAAGTGGATTGCTTTGACGATTCCATTTAGTGTGTGGATGAAAGTGGGGAAAGAGGACTTTGCAAGGGAAGAAGCAGACAACATCAGTGAGGATGGTTACCACTATGCAAGCTAAGAGTAGTTGTAGAAAAGGTTGTGTGATGTTTGCAGTACACATTTATAGTGACAAGGTTAAGGAGGATGAGGATGTCGATGTGTTAAGTAGGTACTCAGTTTTGTAGCAGTTTCAGGATCTATTCCCTGAGGACATTACATAGTTTCCACCTCATAGCGAGGTAGACTTTTCTATTGAGTTGGTGTTAGGGGAAGCTCCAGCATCAAAAGAACCTTATAGGATGAGCACACCTGAGTTGGTTGAGTTACAAATGCAGCTGAAGGAATGTTGGACAAGGGGTACATTAGGCCAAGTGTATCACATTGGGGTGCACTTGTGTTGTTCGTAAAGAAGAAATATGGTACTCTTAGATTATACATTGACTACAAGAAGCTGAACAATGTGACCATCAAGAACTGGTACCCTTTGCCAAGGATTGATGATTTGTTTGATAAGTTGAAGGGAGCAACAATTTTCTCAAAGATCGACTTGAGATCGAGATACCAACAGGTATGCATCAAGGAAGAGGATATCTTCAAGACCGTGTTCAGGGCCAGGTATGGGAATTATGATTTTGTTGTTGTTCCATTCTATTTCAATAATGCTCCAACAACATTCATGTGTTTGATGAATAGTGTGTTGCGTCCTTATCTGGACAAGTTTGTTATTGTATTCATTGATGATATACTAGTATATTCTAAGAATGAGGAAGAACAAGTTGAGAATTTAGCAGTAGTGTTGAGATTTCTAAGAGAGCATCAATTGTATGCTAAACTTAACAAGTGAATCTTCTTTCAGACGGAGGTACATTACTTGGGGCATGTTATATCCCAGGACAACATAACAGTGGATCCATAAAAGATAAGGGCTATCATGGAGTGGGAAGCTCCTAAGAATGTGGATGAGGTGAGATCATTTATGGGATTGGCAGGTTATTACAGGAGGTTCATTAGGAACTTCTCACACATTGCATATCGTATCACATCATTGTAGAGGAAAGGTAAGAAGTTTGAATGGGAAGAAGAATGTGAGGCTAGTTTTGAGCAGCTTAAGAAATTGTTGACACATGCACTAGTGTTAGATTGTGGATCCAAACAAGGAGTTTGTAGTGTGTACAAATTATTTCAAGAGAGGACTTGGTGAAGTTATCATGCAAGAAGGACATGTAGTGTGATATGAGTCACAGAAACTGGATGAGCATGAGCAGAACTATCCAACACATGATCTTGAGCTAGCAGCGATTATACATGCATTGAAGATGTGGAGGCACTATCTTCTTAGCAGGAGGTTTACATTGATGAGTGATCACAGTGGGTTGAGGTATTTGTTTGACCAGCCAAATCTAAATGCCATGCAAGTTAGATGGTTCGCTACCCTTAGTGAGTTCAACTTCAAGATTAGACACATCAAAGGGAAGGAGAATCGGGTTGCAAATGCTCTTAGCAAGAAGGTACAAGTAAATCATATAGCAACTATGAGCTCTTATGGGACAGAGTTATAGGATAGGATCTTGCAAGCAGGACAATGGGATGACAAAAACATGGAGATTATGCACAGGTTACAATGGAGCACAGGTATAGGTATAGGTACAGGTATAGGTGCAGGTGAAGGTACAAGTGATCGGGATGCATACTATCATCTCATGGCAGATGGTTTGGTGAGGTTTAGAGACAAAATCTATGTGCCAAATTGTAGTGAGCTTGAGAATCTTATCTTGAGGGAGTTTCATGCCAACTCATACTCAGGTCATTCAGGATATAAAAAGACGTTGACGACGATGAAGAAGTTCTATTATTGGCCGAATCTGAAGAAGGAAGTGGCAGATTTTGTGGCTATATGTTTAGATTGTCAACAGGTATAGATGGAATGTGAGCATCCAGGTAGTTTAATACAACCTATAGAGATTCTAGAATGGAAATGGGAGGTCATTTCCATGGATTTCATCATAGGTATTCTGAGGACAGTGAGGTTGCATGATTTTTTTATGGTCGTGCTTGACAGGTTGAGCAAGGTAGCTCACTTCATTCTAGTAAAGACTACCTATTCATCTAGTGAGATAGCACAAATTTTCATCAGAGAGATAGTGAGATTGCGTGGTGTTCTGAAGAATATTATGTCGAATAGGGATGCAAAGTTCACTTCCAAGTTTTGGAAGGAGCTATTTTCAGGTTTGGATAAAAAGTTGGCCTTTAGTACAACTTATCATCCGCAGACAGATGGACAAACAAAGAGGGTCAACAATATCTTGGAGGATGTGTTGAGGATGTACGTGATGCACCAGTAGAGGAAATGGGAGGAGTATCTTCCATTGGTTGAATTCGCATACAAAAATGGTTATTAGGAGTCATTGAGGATGAGTCCTTTCGAGGCATTGTATGGGTGGAGTTGTAACACTTCCATCAGTTGGAGTGATCTAGTTAACAGGGTAATTATTGGATTGGATATATTGGCAGACATGGAGCACAAAATGTAGGTTATAAAGAATAATATGAAGGCAACACAAGATAGACAAAAGAGTTATGCAGATCAATACAGGGTGTTCAAGGAGTTTCAGGTTGGGGAGCATGTGTATCTGCACATCAAGCCAATAAAATCTCTTTGAGGATTGGTTCATGTGCCAAGTTGGCACCACGATATTGTAGGCCTTTTGAGATCCTTAAGAGGATTGGACCAATGGCATACTGACTTGCACTTCCTCCAACAGTGAAATTCCATGATGTTTTACATATTTCATTGCTAAAGAAGTATAAAGGATGTTGATCATGTTATTTATTGGTATGTATTGCGGGTGGAGCAAGAAGGAGAGTTCCGGTTGGAGCCTCAGTGGATATTGTAGTGGAAACATCTCATGCTCGTGAACAAAACCATATAGCAAGTTAAAGTGTAGTGGAAGCACTTTGGGTCTAAAGAAGCTACATGGGAGATGGTGGATCATATGCAAGCCTTGTATCCTCCATTGTTTTCCAGTTGAGGCAAAACAATTTTGGTTTGATGTTGGCATATGTTTGGCATATATTTGTTGATGTCTTAGTATATGTATGTATATGTATATAGATGTAAATATTGCCATGCACTAAGTTATAAAATTCCAATAAGCGGTATGGGTGTCATGTTATTATGGTTGTTATATTGTCATGTTGCCATAATGTTTTATTTTTGAGCAAGTCTCTCATTGAAAATATTGCAACGAGCTAAGTTATAAAGCTCCATGGGCAGTATGTTTTCTGTTTAGTGGTTTTGCTAAGGTCATGGTGTGGTTTAACACCGAGAATGGTGTTCCCCAAGGGGGAGGGTTCTTTAATAACCCTAGTGAAAATTCCATGTAATAAAAGTTAATAAAGGCAAAATAAGACCACGATTAAGGGACACTTATTCCAAGATGAATGTTGGCCAAAGATATCCTAGTGGGCATCACTAGATGTGTGTTTTGGCTAAGGAAAATTGGCAAAGGCTAAGGCAAAGGAATTAAAAGGAAAAAAGGCATTTTTGGCACATTTATTTATGAAAATAAAGGAAATTAGGAGAAATGTAAGGTGAAAGGTCATAGGTCGCATGTGAGGAGGAAATTGTAGGAAAATAATAGAAAATGAAGAAAATAGAGGCCTTATTAATAAAAAGGCTTTTGAGGATCAGTTGGTAACCTTTTGTCAGTTCAAGTTTGGAGCTCTCTCATTATTCTCTCTCTCTTTCTCACTCTTGGTCACTTAGATTTTCCTTGGAGCACGTTAGCTTTGGAGCAAGGAAGGAAAAGAAACCAAAGGGAAAGGAAGGAAAGCAAGGATCAAGCAAGGAAAAGCAGGATCAAGCAACTTCAGTAGGAATATTTGCAGGTAACCTTTTGCAATTGTGATTTCCTAACTAGTTTGGACATGCATGGCTTTGCATGTTGATGTATGGTTCTCTTGCTTCGGTGGCATGGTTTTGTTGGGTTATGATAGTAGTTTTCAGACTAGCCTTTCCTTTTTCCAGTTTCCATGGTGTTTTATTTTTGTTTTGAGCTTTGGTTTTCTGGATGGATTTCGAAATCTGGGGCGGAGGTGGTCTCGAGTTTCATTCCCAAAGGCCTAGGAATCCCTTGGCCAGTTTTGGTGGGATACATGGTAAATCCTGAGGGAAGAGTCTCAGTCTAAGGCCTAGTGATTCGAGTTTGAATTGTGGTAAAGCCCGAGAGACTAGTCTCAATTTAGGGCCTAGTGATCTAGGATTGAATTGTGTTAAATCCTTAGAGACAAGGAGACAAAAAATTCATCAAGGATAGTAATGGATTTTGAATGGAATTCCAAGTTAGGTTCGGTTGTGATTGGAGCACCAGTTTTGGTGTGATCACAGTTTGATGAGGGTGGACATGGCTTAACCTCTGGATTCCCTTGGTTATTCTCAGATTGGGTTTTCTATGAAATCCCACATTCATGCTTGGAATATGGCACGAGGGTGATTGATTAAAAGAGAGATTTTGTTCAGCCATATCTATGGTCGAGTGTTATGTAGAAGTCCCAAAAATAATTGGATTTTCTTATCATTAATAAAAGTTATTTTCTCTTACTTTTGTACTTGTTTATATGTGGATTTAATGGTTGTCATACCTTTGATATTTATATGGTTTTATGTTGGTTATAAGCATGGTTATATGACTGGTTCATGTCATGATTATTTCATGTATTTACTTGTAATTGTTAAATGGATGGATGCAAGACCTAAATGATGTTATAATAGCTCAATGTAGAAGTTGGTGATCCTTCTGGTTATGTTTCATAAATCCCTTCAATCATTTATGCTCTGTCTTGCATCCTATACCTGTATGTTGCATTGATGCCAAGTGTTTGATAGAATGTTAGTCCTGGTTTGGTATGCTCAGGCCTATCCCTGAGGTTGATTTTTTATTTTTTTATATTGTCATCATGTCTTTGATGGATTCTGAAGATTATAAAAAGTTCTGGGAAGAGGCCTGGATTTTGAGCTAGAAAAGTGGCTCAAATCCCACGGACACTAGCACAAGTCTGCTAAAAAAAGCCCAAGGGCAGTAGCACATAAGCATGTGAGAGTGAATTTGGCTTTTGGTCAAATTCTTGCTTATAGCATGAGAGTGATGAGGGGTTAAAAGGCTTAAATCATCAGTGGGACTCAGGGATATGATGTCTGAGTTGTTGACATGTCTCCTGGGGGTGTTGTTGCTGATGTGGATGGGTTTGTATGATATTTTCCATCGGTTCCATTTCCTTAAGGTCACTAAGGAAGTTGAATCCATTATAGTAGCCTCTCTTGTCACATGTTTACCTTGGCTGGTCGGTTGATTGGATGGACCTGGGAGGAGGGGGTGTTATAGATATGCTGCATAAAGTCCTTCAAAATTTGTACACACCACTCTTCACTCACTCATAATTTTCAAGTTCACACAACCATCACAATTTCTTCTCAAGTGAACCATCCAAATAGACTCATGATCTCCATTTATTTGTAATTTTCTGAAATGATTAAAACAACTAATTCCAATTCTGAAGTGGAGCTTTATTCATATGCTAGAAGAGGTTCAATTCATTTCTTCTTGACTTAATCAGGCCAATAACCTCATTTAATAATCAATATTATCTTTTAGCCATCTTATAGAAGCACAATAACTTTTTTCTGGTCTTTACATGAAGAGTCTCGAACAAGTCGAGCCGAAAAAACAAATAAACATCTTATGAGCACGATGAATGCAGAGAGATTTTAGCTCTAAATTTTGGTTACACAAACATCATTGGCTCCATGCAACTAGAACTCTTTAGTCACTCTTATAGGCCTTCATGCTAGTGACTAGAGTTTTCAGCCGCTCCCATAACACTGTCATGCAAGCGATTGTGCTAGAGGATGCTCAAAATCATCTTTCCTCTACTCAGAACCTTCTCAAACTTTCTCCAGTGATTGATCATCATCAATAGGTCCTCAGGAAGCCACTGTAGCCTCTGTAACACTCCATCAATCCACTATATCAGCTCCATCATCATCACAAGTAAAAAAAGGTTGACTTGAATGCCATCCATCAGCTACTCCAACACTCAAGCCATCAAACTTCACCATAGCTACTCCAACACTCAAGCCATCAAACTTCACCATAGCTACTCCAACATCTGCAACCATCAATGACAGACCCTGCAACTGATCATACAATCTAAAAACCATCCATACATACACCTAGTACCATAAGCATGACTTGGTAGTCTCCAATAATATCAACTAAGGTTTAGTAGATCCACAACCTATCAAGGCATCCACACACCAACCAACAACTTTTACTAACATATGCAACCATCAAGCTAAGGTATGCAACCAATGTACAAGGGAAGTACCATCTCACTAGCATAAGTTTAGTCCTATACCAATCAACCATGTAGTAGCTCATCCATACACACACACACCAGACACCATAAACCAATCAACCATGTGCATAAATAATCAAATACTACCAGGTTGACATCAATGACAACCAACACCAATGCTACTAGGTTGACATAATGTCAATTGAACAACTAAGCCATAATGCCAACAATCTCCCCCTTTGGCATTGATGGCAACCCTAGCTAAACCAACCAACTGGCCTATGAAAAACTCCTCATTCACTCCCCCTTTGACATCAATGGAAAAGAGTTGAAATCATCCAGATAACCATAGTTGAAAGGACATACTCCCCCTTGACATTAGTTGTGTCTCAATAAGCAACAACAACTGTAACCATCAACATAGTGTGGACAAAAGCATACCATAACCAAAAAAATACCAACACATCATATAAGTCAGCAAAGTCAAACCATATTGCATCAACAACACTCCTCATGGCAGCATGACATCAAGCAATAACATTAATGGCTCTCTTTCTCTGTCCTGAAATAGAAAAAACAAACTCTCCTTGAACACCACTCTCAACTAGCAACAACAACACTCAACTCAATAGTAACATGAACAACAACAACAAATAACATGAATAGAAACACGCTGTCCATCAACAACATAACATAATCATCAACTACATCACATAATCATCAACAACACTAATGTGAGCAACAACACATCATAAGAGGTGTTGTACCTTAAGAAACCAATTTCCTGGTTGTGTAGAAATTGTGCTTAAGACATTAATGTTTATAGTTATTGTCACTTATTTGTCACTTAATTATATGTTGTGTTCTCAAATGAAGGACCTGGGAAATATGGTTTTTAACCCTCAATAGTTAGGTGACAAGAAAATATCAAATTGCCATTTGATTATTGAATATAAATGATGAATGAAGAAAGCTTGAATAAGTCATAGACAATATGTTGTTTTACATAGGATCTACTATCCGTGACACTTGGAGAAGTTATAGATAATATGTTGTCTTACACAAAAACTACTATCTGTAACTTAGAAGAATTGCAGAGGTGTGAACTCCTAGTATAGGAGTCATAGACAATATGTTGCTTTACATAGAATCTACTATATGTGACCCTTGAAGAAGTTAAAGATAATATGTTGCCTTACACAGAAACTACTATTTGTAACTTAGGAGAATTGTAGAGGTGGGAACTTCAAGTATAGGAGCGCTCTTTTAAGGGATTTTAACTTTATTTACACAAGCAAATAAAGACCTGCAACTTCATTACCATACTTAAAGGAAGAAAACATAAGATGACACATAACACAAAAGACACAAAATCATACCCAACAATGTATGGAAAACTTCTGATTCTTTCATTGATCAACAATTGTATCAGGAATTCAATGTCCTAGTATCCAGGTTCTCCAAAGTTCAAACCCCTTCTCTGTCAATTTTCCTCCTTTTATACACTATGAGACACGTGGTGATCACCAAAACTGTCAAACTGCTTAACTATCCTATAACTGCTTTGAAGTAAAGGTTATTACAGAATATTACATAGAGGATAAAAAGCACCTCGTAAATAAAATAACAAGAGGTAACAAAATTTAGCAAAATGATGTTGGTTGTTAGATTTTTAGCTCTGTTGCTTGGTCGCTGATGAAGTTTCTTTGTAGATGCTTTAATAATGATTAAATTGTTTTAATCATAATTAACTATTTTTGACAAAACCTCATGCGTGAACCTGGGCCCATGTATGTATCGGGAGTGTTTTGATTGGCCAAAACACAGGGAAACTCGACCAATCACCTTTCTTTGTAGTTTTAGTCATCCACATCTAACTTTGGTTATTCTGCTTAAACAACAGAATCAGATAATTTATGTGGAACATCAGTTTACCACAGAACTGAAAAGAATTAACATTTTGATTCATAAACCCGTCGGGTCTGCCTTAGCAGTACGTGAACCGCCCGATCACTCATTCAATCAACAGTTTGATCCTTCGAAACTCACGAGACTTTAAAACTGTTTGAATCAAACATTATCGAGTCCACCTTTTCAACGCTCCACTGATTCCCATACGGATCTAATGGGAAATATAAACCACCAGTTAATGATCTATCAGGTCCGATCTTAACACTAAAACCCGATTACTTTTTCACCTGATATCCACCAGATCCCATCTCTTTGGATGGATGGCTGAGATTGGCCCAGACTTCAGCAAATTTAAACTGTGTTTGATATGCCATCACATCCAATTAGCTACTCACCTGATTGTCGTCAGATCTGTGACCTGTTGATTGGACGGCCCAGATGTTCTTGCGGGTACACCATCACATCCGATCTTCGAAATGAACCCATTCTAGTTAACTTATGCGATTACCATTGGATCTGTGGCTTGTTGCTCAAACGACCTAGATTATCTCGCGGTTCACATTTAAAAGTTGTCCCATCAATCAAATAAAATAAGATATTTAGGTTATTCCTTTTAAACTTTGCGAGGGTAAAGAATGCACGGGAGCTTCTTTGAGGTTGAACCCCCGCAGTGATTTCAGGCCACACATTGTTGTCAACCATGCTAACGTCATTGTCAACTATAGGGGTTGAGCCTTAATTAACCTTTGTGCTTATTGTTTCCCCGCAGCACACCTCATCATACTCATCAAGCTATCGCCTGATCGCGCCTTTTAAACCTGCACAACCTTTAGACAATGCTTTGATTTTTCATTTCTTTTGATTTTTTATTTCATTTTGTAATAAAATTGAAAATAAGAATTCAATTAAAATGGAAGCTACAACATCTGGATCCACCTGGGGATAGTGCTTTTTCCACAGAAGCACTAAGAACCATAGATCAGTGCCTTCACCTCGGGCATGGAGTCGTATATTGCTTAACCAATTCAAATTCTATGGAATTTGTACATTGATTTCACTTTGGTATCTACAATAATTGGATGCTTGTGCTTTGATAGCAAGGTGCTGAGAATCATAGATCAATAGCCTTAGTTGGGCATGGAGTCCAAAATTCTGAAAACCTTGAGATTTGAAAGACTAAAACCTGAAATTTTTGAAATCTAAAACCTTTGCAAATCGGCTTCCAACTGGTACAGTCACCCTTATTTGTCAACTAAAATTAAACTGAATAACTGCAACTTGAAACCAAATGCTCAACACCTAAGATTATTTATGTACAGGTTCCTACATATGTACATGAATGATCTTAATAAGGTGAAGTCAATCTTCCAATGGTACCAGGTTAGCATTTGAGTGCCTGATCTAGATTCATTCTGCCAGTGAATTTTGAAAATACCATTCATCCTGAACAGAAAATAAACTATGCATAAGGGCATCTCACAACAAAAATTAGGAACACATCCACAAACTTGTATGTGTAGGTTGTTAATAAATTTCTCCATGTAATCTACCACAGGATCTTCGAAAGTATAAGAAAAAATATGGTCCTAATCAACTCCAAAAAAGAAAGTCTTTATGCATGAAGGTTCTTGCTTAAATAAAGCTTCTATTGGGATAATATGCTCAATAGAACAATTAACAACATCTTTAATAAAGTGATCTATGTCACTTTTATGTCTCCATTTTTCATCTCTGAGCTTTGATTGAAAATAATTTGTAATTATGACCTCAAGAAGAGAAAGAAAAAATTTCACATCACTATATGACATATGGCCAACTTCAAATAGATTGTTTACCTCTGATCCATGGGCATCATTGTGTTCTTCAATGCAATGATATGCAATCTCTTTATCAGCTTTCTTTTTACATAAGATAGCCTCTTTTGCTATGATAAATGGCTGACTATATTGTTGTCCAACATTTCCCACTTGCTGGTTTTCTTCTCTATGTTCAACACCCAATTGATGAACTTGAAGACCTTCTTCTCGTTCCTCAGTTATTTCTCCCTCTTCTTGACTGTTGGGCAAAAATTCTTGATGCATGTTTGAACTTTTTTCCATTTGAATGCCCTCTTGATTTGCTTGGAACAGGGTCAACCAATTCTCTGCTTGGGAGATTATTTAAGAAAAGTTTTTTTATAAAATTTTCCACATCATTTTGAGAAAATGATAGTTCTTTGCTTTTAAGGACTTGCTCATAATTAATTTGGCTATAACCTCTCTGAATGCTTGATATATTATCAACATGATCATTAGTTTCTTCATCAGGATTAACATGAGCTTTTAAAGTTTCTTTATAATCATAATAATCACAACAACCTTAAAAAAAAACTTATGTGCATAAGAAGTTCTACGAAAAGAATTGAACACTGAATGGAAATCTTTCAAAGATGAAATGCTTGAATGAGGCACAGACCTGTACCAAACCCTAGCTTCTTGGTCCAAAGAAAACATAAACAACTTCATCTTCACATATTCATGAGTGATACTCTGTTGCTCCATGCATTCATGAAACTCTTGGAGGTGCTGAACCAGATCTTCATATTCATTTCCACTAAATCTTGGAAGATACTCATTCCACTCATGAAATGTAGGCATATGATGAGGATAGCCAGTGATCCCAGTAAAATCTAGTGGGCTAAATTTATTGGCTAAGAATGTAGGGATAGCCATTAAATCCCAGAAAAGAAAATTCCAAAGTGAAAATCACAGGTGTGAATGTACAACCAACTGATGAAACTTGTCACCCTCAAGAATCAACTTCAAACTTAATAAACCCAAGGAAAAGTGTTCTTATTCAATTGTTTTGCAGGCTGTGGTTCTTATTATTTGGAGTCACCTTTTTGAACCAATGTTATTTCTTTTATTCAAAACAACCAAATATTTCCTCCTCACTGAACAACCAGAGGAAAATATTGAAAACCCAGGGAAAAGTGTTCTTTCTTCTCTCCCTGGAAATGGCGCCAATTAATGTTGTACCTTAAGAAACCAATTTCCTGGCTATGTAGAAATTGTGCTTAAGACATTAATGTTTATAGTTATTGTCACT
>APFE030360947.1:210080-228773 GCA_000404065.3 Pinus taeda | reverse complement strand
GAATTCAGTGGCCTAGTATCCAGGTTCTCCAAAGTTCGAACTCCTTCTCTGTCAATTTTTCTCCTTTTATACACTATGAGATAATTGGTGATCACCAAAACTGTCAAACTGCTTAAATATCCTCTAACTTCTTTGAAGTAAAGGTTATTACAGAATATTACATAGAGGATAAAAAACACCTCGTAAATAAAATAACAAGAG
The DNA here is from genome assembly GCA_000404065.3 of Pinus taeda. Lineage (NCBI taxonomy): Eukaryota > Viridiplantae > Streptophyta > Pinopsida > Pinales > Pinaceae > Pinus > Pinus taeda. The sequence continues at coordinate 228,572 of APFE030360947.1, read as the reverse complement.
GTGACAGAATTTAGCAAAATGATGATGGTTGTTAGATTTTTAGCTCTGTTGCTTGGCTGCTAATGAAGTTTCTTTGTAGATGCTTTAATAATGATTAAACTATTTTAATCATAATTAATTGTTTTTGACAAAACCCTGTGCGTGAACCTGGGCCCACATATGTATCGGGAATGTTTTGATTGGCCAAAACACAGGGAAACCCGACCAATCACCTATCTTTGTAGTTTTAGTCATCCATGTCTAACTTTGGTTATTATTCTTAAACAAAGGAATCAATTAATTTACAGAGAAAATTAGTTTACCATGGAATTGAAAAGAATTAACATTTTCATTCATAAACTCGTTGGGTCTGCCTTCGCTGTACGTGAACCGTCCGATCACTCATTCAATCAACGGTTCGATCCTTTGGAACTCATGAGACTTTAAACCTATTTGAATAAAACATTATCAAGTCCACCTTTTCAACACTCCGTTGACTCCGATACAGACTCAATAGGAAATATAAACTGCAAGTTAATGATCTATCGGGTTTGATCTTAACGCTAAAACCCAATTACTTTTTCATCCGATATTCATCAGATCTCGTCTCTTTGGATAGACGGCTGAGATTGGCCCGAACTTCAGCAAATTTAAACTATGTTTGATATTCCATCACATCCAATTAGTTACTCACCCAATTGTCATCGGATCTGTGGCCTGTTGATCAGTCGACCCAAATCTTCTCATGGGTACACTGTCACATCCAATCTCCAGAATGAACCCATTCTAGTTAACTTATGCAATTTTCATTGGATCTGTGGCTTGTTGATCAGATGATCCAGATCTTCTCGCAGTTCACATTTAAAAGTCATCCTCTAAATCAAATAAAATAAGTTATTTAGGTTATTCCTTTTAAACTTTGCACGGGTAAAGAATGCACGGGAGCTTCATTGAGGTTGAACCCCTGTAGTGATTTCAGGCCACTCATTGCGGTCAACCATGCTAACGTCACAGTCAACTATGAGGGTTGAGCCTTAATTAACCTTCGTGCTTATTGTTTCCCCACAACACACCTCATCGTACTCATCAAGCTATCGCTTGATCACGCCTCTTAAACCTGCACGACCTTTAGACAATGCTTTTGTTTTTCATTTCTTTTGATTTTTATTTCATTTTGTAATAAAACTGAAAATAAGACTTAAATTACAATGGAAGCTACAACAAGAGGAAACATCACTCAAACCAGTAGCACCAACTATATCAACCTCACTACCATCCAAGCCAACAACAATTGTATAATGTAGCAGTAAGAACAACAAACCATGTCAGATTAGCAATAGAATACTGGATATGATCCCCTTGAGCACTGTCAGCCTATAACCAATGACTTTTGATTGAAGGCTACACCTCAAGGACCAAGGGATTGACTATACAATATGACTGATATACAATATATGACTGAAACGACACCCATCATCCCATACGAATGGTCGCCCTCATCAATGAATACTAGACATCAAGACTTTCTCTCCAACATGACCATGACCAATAATATACAATACAATGGTTGTGTAATGAGATATAAGGCTATAAAATGACTATGACATCATGTACAATAGTCCAAGGATGGTTGTAACAAACCATAACAACACCAACTTGTGACAACATAGACTCAATGACATGAACACTTGAGTACATGGCTTCATAAACAAGATCCATGAGTGAAGATGATGAAGTACAATATGAAGCATGTGGTTGTTACATAATGACCAAAACATATGCCTCTCCCTAAGACATACTCAAATATGCTCCTTGACCAAAACTATAAACATTTTGGCCAACCAACAAGATGATGAATGATCAACAATATAAATCTCATCATGCATACAACCATCCAAGTGCATAAGATAAAGCCATCATCTAGCAGCAAATAAAGTGATAGTAGCAGTAACCGATCATCATGACATATGAGAACAATAATAGCATATAATCATGACATCAACTGAGCAACATAAAACTCTAGTATGTAACAACAACATAAACATAGCTCATGAACTTACAACGACAATATATAGCCATCATCTTGCATCATCCATAATGCATCAACCAACAAATCTATAAGGAAACAACAATAACATGTCAAAATATGTGCACCATTTGTAGTAGTAGGAATCAAATCAACACATCTCATCATAAGAGAGGCCTCAAACTATTTTGGCATTGAACCATGGATCCATGAAATAATAAATCTGATAAACAAAACCTCCAACTAGTACCAACATATCATGCCATTGATAATCATTAAACCATATATGCATAATGCCAACAATTAAGCAACAAATCATAATCTTCAACATGGAGCAATAATGAACCATAAGATCTACTAAATGCAACATATGCCAAGTAACCACCAATAATGGGTGAGAGATCATGCAACATGATGACCAATAAAACAATGTCAAATTACATGTACCAAAAACCAGCAGCAATAGAAAATCCACAGACATGCATATGGAGCATAAACGTCACCAACATAGTTGAATAAAAATTACCTCATTTTCCCCTCGAGTGGTGTGTGAGCTGGACGAAACTCTCATCAATTTAGTTTAAATGTGAAGGACATTGGGTACAACCCCACCACCCTCCACATGCCCGAGGCGATAGGTGTGGTGGATCCTTGTGGGCAAGATGTAAATAGCCCACAGAAGGTGGCAGTGGCTATATGTTTGTGGTCTGGCTTGGTGGCAAGCACTCTGCGAGGTTTGTTAGTCGGTTCAGTTTTCAGGGGAAAGCAGTGTGGAAGGGTGACGTCGAGTGCAAAAACACATTACAACTCTAGGGAAGGTGGTGGATTAATGTTCTCTAGGTGAGGGCAACCTAGTATGTTAACTATTTTTTTCTCCCTCCTTCATGCATCCACTTGTCTGATTATGGGATTTGGGTTTGCATGGTGTTGAATTTCCTGTGGGTGGGAGCAATTAGGGTTTCTAGACATCGTCAGTGCCTGTTTCCTTGATGCAGTATGTTATCATGACTGGTATGGTCTTTGTGTCAGTTTGTTTTGAAATTATTCTCTCTCGAATGGGGTTATATGGGATGTATGTCCCTGTCACCAGCTCTTGGGACTGCCTCTGTCTGGTTTGGTTTGATAATGCTAGGGTTTGGGATTAGGTCATCTTCATCTTTGTCTCTAGGTTTTGTTTTAATATAATTCATGGGGTTGAATGGAAGTTTTACTCCCTGCAATATTGTTGGTCCCAAAACTGTAATGATTTCATTGTCTTTCTTGCTAAGCCCTGAGCCCCCAGCCTCTATGGAATTTTCCGCGGGGTTACAGTCAAAGGTCTGCAATGATCTAGGTTTGGGGATTGCACTAATGTTTTTTGTCATGGTGGTCTTTTAGATTCTTTTTATGGCGACTATGAAAATTGGTTATGGTGTGTGGAAGTTGAGTTCTTATGTGGAATGAACGATAAGGATGGGGTGTATGGGATAAGACAGATGGAGGTTCAACATTTTTTATTATGGAAATTATTGTTTAGTTTTCCCATGGTAGGTGTGCGAGGTAGTAGTATGACCTAGAAGTGAAAGGCTCCTGGGCTCGGGCTACCACATGTTCAGGCAATTTGCCACACCCAAATTTTCATTGGGCACTATGAGCTTGTAGCAATGGCGCAAGCTGCGAATGTTAGGCATTGTGGTAGGAGGCCTCAGGTGACTATGCAGGAGGAACAACCCAACTCCTCAAGCGATAGAGAAAGGGGTTACAAATCGGTAGCCAACATCATAAAAGATACGACCAATGCTTTTTGTGAAGGGACTAATGAGGAAATTAGGCATTTAATTAAGGAGTGGGAAGTTGATCTAAACCGTTACGCGGGCTCGACAAATATTGAGATGGAGGACTGGCGTGTGATGGTGTTAGATCCTGGGCATACTCGCGAGTGAGTTACCCAGTTCAAATAGACTTTATATTTATATTGGACCATGAAAAGTCTCATGGGAAAGGCCTTGGAGTAGATTTCAATGAGTATGGTGACAGTGGTATAGGACTTCCCCAACTACATGTAGGATTTCCAGAAACTTCAATTCCAGCTACAAAAACAAGATGTACACCTATGCCAAATTGAGGATCACCTCCCTTGCCTTCTTTCGCTGACAGTACTGTAGGGTTCCAAAGTTAAGGACCCAACCCCAGTTGAATCTACATTTGGTGAGGGAGAAGAGTAGGTTGCTAGATGGTTTCAATTTTGATTAGTATATATGCAGGTAACTTTTAATTTTTAGAATGATTTTTTATATGTTCATAGGCAAATAGTATTTGGATAAGGTAAATATATACAAACCTATATAGCTTGGGTAGAAAGGCTTATTATTTTTTGCTACTAGATGGCTTATCATGTTGCTAGATGGCCAGCATACTTGGTTTCCCTTTGGGCAAGGCGAGGAGACCTAACTATTCATATGTGGATGTAACTTGCTTATATGTTAATGAAAATGGAAGGACCTACCAAGCTTACTTTTTCCCAAGGAAAAATCATAATCTTTCGTTAATGTTGAAAAGTTGCATATAGTAGATGCTTAACAACATATGCATCATTGAATCTTAGTCATATCAGTGTGTACAAGTCTCAATTTTTTTTTATGTCCATTCCTGAAATGGCTGGAAAAAAGAAACATATTCACCACGCAAGGTGATAGCATGAGAGAGCCTGAAGAGTATTTTCAAAAGCTGTGATATCTACAATATACACCACGCAGGGTGTTTTCACAAGTTATATTCTGCAAAGAAAAACTATGATATATACAGTGTAAATGATAGCCAAGCACTTTCAACAAAAACTTAGGGTCCATCTACCCTATGATAAGCCTGATCTATATATGGCCTATGGTATATTGGTACTGTGGTGTACCCCTCTGCTCCTGAATCATCCACTAACCTCTAGGTAGTAGCGTGGCCTCCTTGGAAATCCTGTCAACGTTGTTGTTATGCTTCTTGTAAATATGATGACAAATGATGGAATTAAAATGTGCTTTGAATACGTTCACTTCATCCAATATATTTCTAAGTGTGTGTGCATGGCAGATAGTGATGTTATTGAACCAATTAATAATGATTTTGGAGTCCCTAAATATCTGTAGATTGTTGCATTCATGGCTTATAAAAATGCAGTAAATGGCAAAGGGTGATAAGTTCAGCATAATTGTTTGTCCCTTCACCAAGTCCCATCTTGACCCTAAAATGATGATGGTCAGAAAGGTACGGTAGAAATCCTCCCCCACACCCAATTTCCTATGCGATTCCGTCAAAATAAGCCCAAGGGGTGGTTTGATCTATGGGCTCGGGTGCAAGTGATCTTTGAGGACGAGGGATAATATATTCAGGGAGCTCATGATAGGTGGATATGATCTTTGCAGTAATAAACTGCCATCTGACAATACCATCTTAAAAAATTATTCTATTGCATGCCAACCAAATAGACCAACAAATGATCAGAGGAAGACATATCAGATTTGATCCAGGATGCGAGTTGTGCCAATTTTCCCATGCTTGGTTTATGTTTTCCCCTTCCTATCTTCCAGTGAACTGAATCTTTGTAACGATGGACCTCCAAAGATTGACCGTAGCATCACATTTAAGAAAAATATGATCAGTCGATTCAAATGCTTGCTTACATAGAACACACCAGTGTGGTCTGTGAATGGCTCTGTGAGTTAAGGAATCCCCTGTTGGGACTTTATTGCTAAGTACACACCAGAAAAAGAGCTTGGTTCTCGAAGGGGTTTTTAACTTCCAGATAGCTTGCCACCAATCTTGTGTATTCTCTGGTTGTCTGTAATTTATTAGTCCGAGGTAACCAGATTTTGGGGTGAATGCTCCATTTTTAGCAAGGCACCACATAATTTCATCCGGTCCCTCCTTAATTCGGATGTGGGATTCAATCAATGCAACAATATAATTATTCCATATTTGGTGCCAATGAGGAGGGATATTCAGCTCTTGTGCAGATTTCAAGGCCTGTGCAAAAATGGTGGTATTATCCTGGTCAACAATATGTGCAATAACACTGATATTTCTCTGATTTAGATGGAGGATTAGCTCTCTCAGAAGCTGGTATTGACCTCCCTCCCTATCCAGGGGTCCAAACCAATATGCACTTTTGTGCCATCATTTATCAGCCAAGCCAAATTATTGCAAATGATCGGGAGAGAATGGAGCAGGGCTTTCCATACCGACGAAATACCAGTCCTTGTCCATCGCAGTAGCCTAATCCAGTCCATGATTTGGAGAGGCCATATGTATTTGCGGTAAGTGACAGATGTCCAATGGTTCTGATTAGAGAGGAGTGTCCATCCCATTTTTGCAGCAAGTGCTTGAGCAAAAAGAGGTAAATCTTTTAGTCCCCATCCTCCCCATTTTTCGGGCAAGGCGATCTTGTTCCAACCAAACCAGGAAAAGGTTCTCTTATCTTGTTGGCCATTCCTAATATATCTGCTGCAAATATGTTGAAGGCGAGCAAGGATGCTTCTGGGTATCTAGGCAAGAGCCATCTAGAAAATAGGGGTGACCTCGAAGACTGATTTTATAAGCACCAGCCTTCCTGCTTTGGATAAGAAATGGTGACATAAATTCGATAGCCTTTTGCTCCAATTTGATGACCAGCCATATCCAATAGGCAATTTTATGGCTCAGGGCTTTGATCTAGAACCCCAGGTATTTGAGTCCATGATCAAGTGGGAGAATGCAGTAAGGGAAATGCTGTTGTGCATATTAGGATTCATGGATGGATGTGTGAGCTAAAGTAATGGTGGATTTTCCATGGTTTGCCATCATACCTGTAGCCTGGGAGAACAGGGATAGTAGATTATCAAAAGAAACAGGGTCTCGAATGCTACCATCCAGAAAAATAAGGAGATCATCGACAAATAGGAGATGTGTGAGGTAGCAATGATTGTTTATTTTCAGACCGAATGGTTTTCCATTTTGCTTTTCCTATGCAATTAACTGACTGAGTCCTTCCATGACAATGAAGAAAAGGAGGGGGGATAGAGGACAACCCTGTCTGAGTCCCCTTTAAGCATGAAAGAAATGGGAGGAAAAACCATTAATGAGGACACTGAAGGATGTTGTTGATATGCAAGACATAATCCAAGTGGTGAAAAGATGCGGGAAACCTACGTGGATGAGAAGCATTTTGAGGTAGATCTAGCTAACACGATCAAAAGCTTTCGCCGGATCAATCTTTAAAATGATGCCTTTAAGTTTTTTGGATCGAATAGAGTGTATGGCCTCTTGAGCAGTACCTATGGCGTCATTGATCTGTCGGTTTTCTAGGAAAGCGAATTGCTCAAGTGAAATATGATTTGAGAGGATGGGTTTGATCTTGTTGGAAATGATTTTGTAGAGACAGTTTCACAGAGAGATGGGGTGAAAGTCGTTGAAGGATGATGGAGAATCGGTCTTGGGGATAAGGGCAATGAAGGTGGAATTAATGACATCATATAATTTTCCAGTGGTCCTGCACTCCTCCACAACATTAAGCAGATCATATCCTAAGAGATCATAAAAGGCCAGATAAAACTCAATAGACCACCCATACGACCCTGGGATTTTGTCTTTTTAAACCACTTCAGGGTTCCCTCAAGTTCAGCAGGTGTCGTAGGTGAATTGAGCTCCTCTGCCACCTCTTCATCTACAAAACTAAGGAAAAAACCAACCACTTGAATAATATCCACTAGATTGGTCCCTTGGGGAGATTTGTAAAGATTCTTGAAGTGTGAGGTACCCAAGAGAGATAGCATTTTGAAGGTGTCTGCCACAGCTCCATCCAGTATAGGCATATTCCAGATGGGGTTAGCTACATTTCTCCCCTTTGCAAAGTTCTGAAAGAACTTTGTGTTGTCATCTCCGAATTGTAGCCAGATTACCCTACTCTTAAGTCTCTAGGTTTCCTCTCTTTCCTTCAATATCATGTCCTTCTGTTTCTCAAGCTAAATAAGATGGGATTTTTTATCTCCGGAGGAGAATCCCTTATTTCTGTCATCCATAAGATCGCTCAATTCAGATTCGATCAGAGATAAGGACTATTCATCCTTCTATCTTTTCTCTTTGGCCCAGGAGATGGATAGATGCTTGAGCTGAGATAGATTGTGACAAAATCCCTCAGCCAGGGATCTATATCTCGAGATGGGATTTGCCTTCCAATATTATGTGACCATTTTATTGTATCTTGGGTCCTATAGCCATACATGATTGAATTTGTAAGGGGTTTAGGTTTTGATTCGAGACCAAGGATCTCCAGATATATTGGGGAGTGGTCAGATATGCCCCTAGAACCCACCCATTGTCTATATCTATTCAAATGTTGTAACAGGGGCACCTTAATCAGGAATCGATCAAGCCTCCTAGCCAGAGCTGCATCCCCTACCCTTCTATTTCTCCAGGTGGGTAGGTGCTTAATCATGGGGACATCCATAAGGTTGTGCTGCTCCAAAGAATTCATAAAGTACCCAGATAGAGGATCTACTTGAGCATGGGATCCCCAGGATTCCCTAAATCCTATGGAGAAATTAAGATCACCCCTGATGACCAGATGATTTGATGAAGTAATCCCTAAATTGAGAAAATGCTACCAGAAATCCTCTCATCATTGACAAGTTCCATATACATTTATAAACTAGATATTCATACCAGGATCAGCTGAGAAAATATCCATACCTATAAACCTTATTCCACCCCAGGATGTTGTAACCTTAATGGTGCGCGGATTGTTTCCAATGGCTAGTCCCCCTGACCGTCCCACAACATCAAGGGAGTAAAATAGCAAACCAGGTTTTAAGGATGATAAGGTTCGATTGATGTGGTCAGCATCCCCTAGGGTTTCTTGTAGCATGATTATATCCACAGGGTTGACTTCAAACAACCTACGCAAGGCTAGTGTTTTGGAGGCACTAGCCATGCCTATGCAATTGAATGAGAACCATTTCATGGTGGAACCCTCCCGGGGGTGTTCAAAGCTCTAAGAACCCCTTCTAGAGTGTATTGTTTGCCAGTGACGACTTCTGCCCCAGCCTTTTGTATGGATTTTGTGAGATATGAATTTCAGCCATGAGATGTTTGAACAACCGGATCAGGTAATGAGGGACCTAACCTTATATAAGAGAGAGTAGGGTACTCAAGGAGGGATCGAGAGCGAAGGTTGTATGGTTGAGGTAGTTCTAATCGATCTGAGGAGGATGAGAGAGGGGAAGTGGGGGGAGGTAGAACAGATGGAGCAGTGGTGGAAATGATGGGAGGGGGTGAGGTAAGAGCACATGGAATGGAAGGAGCAATGATCCTAATAGATGCAGAATCAAGTGATGCACTGTAAGAAAGAGATATAGATGAGATAGGGTGAGAGTGTAGAGGAGTACTCGCATTTCTTTCGGCCTCAGCAACAACAACTTGGGATTGCGTCATCGGAGGCAATGGAGATCTGTTCACTCCTTCCACTGCCATGGAGGTACCAACATGATCAGGCGCTCGAGGGACCGAAACAGGGGTGCGAGCCAGGGTGGAAACTGATTTTCCCTTTGAGCTTAAAGGAGTACTCGGAGAATCAGATGATTTCTTGATTAATGGACATTTCTTAAAGATGTGCCCTACCTTGCGACATCTCCGACAACAAAATGGGATGCCTTCGTAGTCCAGGATCTGAACCCAAGTGTAATGCCTCCATTTTAATGTAAATTTTTCCTCCAAGCCCTCTCATGTATCCAAATGCACCAAGATGTGTGCCAAGGTCCGATTCTTGGTTTGAACATATGACTTATCAAAGTCAAGGAATGTGCCTAGCGTGTTCCCTATCCTGACAAAAACTTCTTCAGACCAAAATTGGAGTGGGAGTCTAGGTAAGTGAACCCAAATAGGTCTAGCCCCTATCTGCTCCCTCTTGGGGTCAAACAATGGACTCCATTGCTTAAGGAGAACCGACGTCATCTCTATATGCCAGTATCTTGCTAGCACTAGATCTATGTATTCCTCTTTAACAAAATGCAAAGCAAACCACCCCCTAGGAAGAATCTGGGCCTCCAGCAATTCTTTGAGGGTATTGCCCCAAATTTCCTTGACCTAGAGGGTCAGTCTCTCCACTTTGTATGCCCTTCCCCGGACATGCCCAACCAGTACAGAGCTGGCCTTCTTTGCAACTTCCCCCATTGATATGTCCTCACCAAAGGAAATTGTGAAATCCTTTGTCGAAGCTTTCACACACTTCACTTTCCTTTTCCCAGTCCATGGAGCAGATGGATTATCTTGTAATGGATCAGTGGAATTGTAACCCTCCTGATGAATTTGTGTAGCCGATTTAACCCTAATCACTGGGGTTCCAAAATATCCTGATGGTGGAATGGCAGGGATGGTCGAGATGTGACAATGAGGACCCCCCGATATTTGGCCCAAAATCGGTGGAGGGCTAGACGAGTGCAGTTGGTCACTTGGAGGGCACGACTCAAATGAAGGAGAGGGCGGTGTGATAGCGACAAGCAGGTGCAACATCCCAGGTGAGAGCGGAGGGTAGTCCAACATAGGTGAATCAATGCATAGCAAGCCAAAATGCAGAGATGATGCGGTTTTGCCAGGGAGGGTGACCACCGAGGTGGAGTAGGAAGGTACAAAGGCAGATGGTGGATGCAAACCAGAATGCGATGAATTAAGGTTAGGGTTGCTAAAAATGACCTGACCAGGAAACGGGTCCATAGAATAGTCCACTTCTTCGTATTCCATACATTCATCCATGATGGGGCAGAGAACCGACACCATGACCGCCGGGAACAATTGACAGTGACTCAGGGGGACAGATGTCGTTGGTTGCTGGAGGATTGTGGGGTTACGGTGAAGCTGCAGGGAGTTAGTGAAAATTATCCTAAACCCTCGCTAGGCCGGCAACGCGGTCGCTCCTCCATTAGAGACATCGCCATCCCACATCCCTCTACCTCCGACCTACCAATCTTACTGTATTAATATGAAATATATAATATATAATATATATTAATAATATCCATTTCAAATGTGTCGTGGCTTCTAATCATTGTAACTAATGCATGAATGCTCAAAGAAACCATCAATCTAAAAATAATCAACTACATGAAACTGATACAAGAAAATGGAGAATCATATGTCATATAAACTCAAAACAATTCTCCTCAACCTCTAATAGGTCCTGCAATGCCCAATGTTAGAAAAATATATCATCATGAGAAACATAGCAACCTCCTCCAAATGATCTCATTCACCATGATCCCATCAATAAACACTAGAAAATGAAAGCATGTGAGATGTGTTGTCGTTCTGGATTTTTGAGGTTGAGGGAGTAAACACATATGACAACATCAAAACCATTTTGGAAGATAGGATCTAGCCCTGCTAGCTTCAAAGAGGGATGTCTATGTAAAATTTAGCTATGTTTTATGTGAATTTTAGGCTATTTATGACTGTACTTGTTTGTTTTGATTTGATTGGTTTGGTTGATTTAAGTATTATAATTCCATTGGGCTATGGAGTCTATAAATTAAATTTGCATCATTTTTTAGAGGAGTTCTCACAGGGCAAGCTAGGTTGCACTATTTGGATCTTTTAAAAAATTAAATGGATGATGAAATAGCATAAGTGTAAGGTTCAATAGAAATCAAGGAGCAATTAAGAATTCCTTGATTTGACTTCAGTGGAAAACATTAAAATTACCAACAACCAAAATAGGGTGCTCTAATTAACAAATCCTATTTATCACGGTTTTTGTTGAACAATTTAGATATTTAGAATAGCAGAGAAATAAAAACAATGTTTTAACAAAAAAACAGAAGAGATACATCACCATTTGGTACACCACATGAATCTTGTGAAAGGTCCTTGTATTATTGATGCTCTAGTACTTTGAAAAATACAATATGCAGAAGAAATTACATTCAGAAATCAACCCTTAATACTTCAAACAATGAAGTATTTATAATAATAATTACAAAAATCCTTTACAAAATTGTTGTCAAATCGATAGTGTATTATTAGCCTAATTACAAACAATACAATTCATTCCTGGCAGAAAAATAGGCCATGTAAACATTTGGAAGGAAAGCTGTCTCTCTTTTGATGGATTCAGTTGCTGAGTCATCCTGAAGCTGTGCTGGCCATTGTGCTAGCTGTTGCACTAGCAACTGCCTTACTGATCTCAAATTACCCTTCAATCTAGTAAATTGACCAATTCTTCCCATCTCTTTTCATCTAGCGTGGTTAATTTTTCTTACCCTCTGGTAAATTTCATCTGCCTCTGTGTATTTGGAAAAAGTTCATTTCACTGTAAAAATGTGTTTTACCTCATTCTGTACGTAGAAATCATTTGACATGGTTTCCAAAAACTCCTTTGTTGTCATACTGCCCTTAATCCCACTGAACTTGATGCTGCTTCTGGCCATTTCTCTCATTTTCAGGACATAATCTTCCTGTGTGATTAATTTTTCATTTATTACATAAATGTTGGGCATTCCTTTCTGGATCAATGCTTCAATTCTATTAGTGAACCTATTTACTTGCAGCTCCAAGGTTTCACATCTTTCTTCCAACTGATCAATAAGATTCCTCTTTGTCAAGACTTTCTTGACTTCCAAAATAGTAGTAGTTCTGTCGCTGATTCCTACTTCTTCAGGTTCATATTTGGACTTAGAATTCAGGAACCTAATAATGTTGGAGGCTTCTATGGGCATCTCTCCAAGCTTCTCCCTTCCCTGCACAATGGTTTCTGTAGCCTTTTCTATCATCTCTTTTGCTCAAAGATGATTTGGATAGAAGGCCAAATCTCATTCATAGAGTCTAGTATATTCATCCAAATGGTTTCCTTGGCTTGGGCCAAGGTCTGACCAATCGAAATGTCCCTTTATACCTTATGCAATTTCTCCAACAATCTCTTTGATTTCTACATTTCAGTAACTCGATAAGCTTCAGCTTTGGCCTTTTGTACTTCTAAAGCTTTGAGCTGATCCTGCAAAGTCTTGATTTCTTTTGGCTGGAGTGACATGTTCTCTAGTGTCTTGGTCACCTATTCAACACTTGTAGTATGAGTGGAAGAAGTAGCTGCAGTGGTTGTTCCTATTGATGGAAGCCGAGAAATGGGTATGGCATCCAAGGGAACAATGGCCATCTTCTGATTCTCTTCTTTTTCCTTTATCATTTTTTCCATCTCTGGCTCCATTTTTCTAATCTGTATATTCTTCTCTATAACCAACTTCATCATGTCTACTTTCTATGCTTCACTTTCTTCAGTGTCCTTGGTCAATGGATCCTTTGTGGTTGGCAATTTGAGCTGCTTTCTCAAGGCTACAATGTCTAGATTATTCTTTTTAATAATCTTCTTAGTAGCATTGACATCTTTAGGGTCATACCCTATCTTTATCACCAAGTCTTCCAATGACTTAATCCGTATCCTTTGCTAAGGAAGATACTATCGAAAATAGCTATAAGAAATGCGAAAAATAGAAGTGCTAAAAATAGCACTGCTATAAATAGCATTTTGGGATACATTCCAATTTTAGTTAGTCCCTAAACTAAAATTGAGAACTAAATTTGCATTTGATCTTAGCAGCTATTTGTAAAATAATTAGTTAATTCATCTTGAGTTAATTAGTTGTAGCAAATCAAACATGAAGTCTATGTGAAGACATGCAACAGTTTCTCCATTGATTGAGGAAGTTATCCCTTGATTAAAGGAGATCAGGATGAGTTGTACTTTGAGTTGTAATTAGTTAGCTCAGTTAACTGAGTTAAGTCTAGTTAGATTACTTCAAATAGTTTTTTGAACTAATTGTGAGTTTAGTTAGTTAATGCATGCATGCAAGTAACTGCTACACTTTAGATAATTGAATATTCTCTCATAAATAACTCATGCATCTCAATTCAGCCAGAGACCTAGTTGAGATCAGATGATGGGACAATGTACTATCAGTTGCAGGAATATTCTATTGAGGGTATCTCTTGCATGCAGAAGGAATTCATTCCTTGGAGATTGCGCAGTTACTTTTGAGTTTGATGAGTGTGTGATGAGGCCAATTCACAAAGGTAGAAGCATTGGACCCCAAGAGAAACTACGCAAGGAAATAGGAGGCTTGGAGGGCTGAGGGAAGGCATATCTTGTGTCTATTCAGTCTGTGAGCTGTATTGTTGGATTGTACTGAGAGCAGGATAGCTTGTGAGCTCATGCTTTGTGTAATCTAAACATATTTCCACTTGTATGATAATACAAAGATCAGGGTTTTTAGCTGAGGCTTTCCCGAGAGTATTCTTTCTGTGTTCATGTGTGATTGCTTTCTCATTCTCAGTTATATGTGTTCTATTTGATCTTGCTCATAATCGATTAAGCTTTCGCAAGTTTGTTGTATAAGTAGATCTTGTATTTTGCTTTAGTATATTGCATAATCTGTTGACCTATAGTGGGAATTTCTACATGGTATCAGAGCAAAGGTGATCAAAGCGAAGAACAATATACAAAGAAGGAAGAAGGTCGAAGTTTCAAGTTCTTGATTATAGAATTCAAATTCTTATCACATGTCAAATTTCCCCAATGGCGTTCAACGATTTAAGACTCGAGTATGCCCTTGATGGCAGCTCGAATTATATAGCCTAGAAGGATCGTATGGAAGCAGTATTAGAGGGCAACGGTCTAAAGGACTTCATTGATGAAGAAGTCCCCAAGCCAGTAGTGGCTAATGGTACATAATTGGCTGAATGGAAGAAATGTGTGGCTAGAGTGAGGAGAATCCTCCTGGAGGGAGTTCGAGACCACATTGTCTCGAGCCTCCATGGTAAGGAGACACCATTTTCAATGTGGAAAACATTGAAAGATCTATATCAGAACAAAAACAATCAAAGGAAGTTGGCGCTGAAAGACAAGCCTCGGAAAATCAAGTTTGAAAAGGGCGACATGATCTCTACATATCTGAACAAGCTCACCACCTGCAGGGATGAGCTTGGAAGTGTATGGATCACGACAACCGATGATGACATGGTGAGTCTTACTCTCCTCGGTCTTCCTAAGAGCTGGCATAGCTACCAAGAATCAGTTAATGGAAGAGAGAAATTTCCAGATTGGGAATGACTTTGGTCAGATCTGATGCAGGAGGAGATAAGAAGAAGCACCAGAGATGGATCTTCATCAAAGCAAGATGATGAAGAAAATCTAGCCTTAGCGAGTAAGGCAAGGAAAGGGAAAGGGAAGGTGTCCCATCCCAAATCCAGTTCTTTCCATGGTGGGAATAAATTTGACAAATCGAAAGTGTGATGCTTTCATTGTCATGAGGTGGGCCATTATGCTACAAATTGTCCATAGAATAAATTCAAGAAGGGATCCTCGAAGGGATCAGATAGTGAGGCACTGGCCTCACCATTCAAGTTGGATTTCTCTCTCATCACATGCATGGTTTCATCCATGGTGGGATGTGTTTGGTACCTGGACAGTGGAGCCCCTTTCCACATGTCCGGTGACAAGAATCTTTTCAGTACCTTGGAGGAGAAGGATCTCCAGATGCGGATCGAGATGGGTGATGATGGAAAGTACCATGTTTCAGGTGAAGGTACGGTTGTTTTTCAGAGGGAGCATGGAGCTCCTCTCACCCTGACTAATGTAAAGTATGTATTGAGTCTAAAGAAGAATCTTGTGTCTATCACCATGCTGGAAGATAAAGGTTATGATGTAGTCTTTAGTAAAGGAAAGGTATTCCTGAGGCATATCAGTACTGGACAGACCAAGAGGATTGGGATTCGAGTAAAGAATCTCTACAAGCTGGAGGTAGACGACTGTGCTGCATTGAGTTCCAAAGCAAAGGTGGTGTACATCCAAGATGTTGGTGAGCTATGGCATAGAATATTGGGCCACTTGCACCATGGGGCCTTGAAGATCATGCGATAGATTTCTATTGGACTTCCCAAGGGAAAACTAGAGCAGATAGATACATGCAAAGGTTGTACCTTGGGTAAGTATGTGAAATATTCCTTTCAGGATCGAGACAATAGAGCTGGGGAAATCAGGGAGCAAGTTCACACTGATGTTTGTGGACCGTTGTCTACAACCTCCACCACTAAACAAAGGTACTATGTTATTTTTATTGATGATTTTTCTCGTAGATGTTGGATCTACTTTATGCAAAAGAAGGATTAGACCTTCTTGAAGTTTTGTGAGTTTAAAGCCTTGGAAGAGAAAGAATATGGAAAGGAAATAAAAGCTTTGCGTAGCGACAATGGTGGAGAGTATGTCTCCCAACAGCTTAAGGACTTCTGCGCTACAGAAGGAATTAAATGGGAGTTGACGGCACCCCATAACCCACAGTAGAATAGGGTGGCCGAAAGGAAGAACAGATCGATTGTGGGAGCAACTCAAGTGATGTTGCATGACCAAAGCCTACCACTTCATTTGTGGTCTGAGGCATGCAAGACAACAAAATACTTGCAAAATAGAAGCCCGCATCGTATACTGGGAATGAAGACACCTATGGAGGCCTTTTCTAGGAAGCGACCAGATGTGAGTCACTTTAGGATCTTTGGATCGTCTGTTTATCTCCATGTGACCAAAGATGCTCAGAAGAAGCTAAACCCAACAACTGAGTTGGGATACTTGTGGGGTACACTAATACACGCCAAACTATCAGGTGTTTCTGCCTACCAGTCAGAGTGACAGTGGTACACAGAGATCTGAAGTTCGACAAGCAGAAAGCCATGCGAGTATCACTTGAGAGGGAGCTCAAGTTGCATGCAGATGAGGAACTTTCAGTTCATAAGGAGGAGGAGCCTCAGATTGATGCGGAGTAGCCGCATGCAGAGGATCTTGGAGTAGAGACATCCACTCATGCTGAGTCTTCCAGAGATGGGTGTAAACGCTCAAGGGAAGTTGACAGGTTGATGATGGATGTGCGAGAGAATGTGGGACAACCATCTTCTTAGCGTAGACAGAGGAGGTTATCCGAGCGGTACAATGGTTACATGGCCCTGGTTGGGGAGTGTGTAGAATCCGAACCTTCTTCATTCAAGGAGGTAGTGCAACAACCAGTTTGGGTTGATCCAATGGTAGAGGAGTGTTGAGTCTTAAAAATGTCATTCATTTCCATTACACTTTCACTATTATGTCAATTATATCACCTGCATTTCACCTCCATTTCACTACTATGTCACCACATTCATCCCACTTTCATTATCATTGGGCCACATTTATGTTTTTCCAAACTTTATTAATTCTAAGCCTTTTAAGTGAATTTGTGGTTAAAAATTAGAAAATAATGTGCATATGCTTATACCTAACAAATGGGTTGAGATTGTTGACGTGTGTAGGTTGAAAGGAAGCTTCTAAAAGACCCTTATGTGGCACTCTAAGGCCAAATTCGAATTTGAGTGGAAAGAATCATGAGATCATGAGGATATGTGTCACATCTCCTAATTGTATTGTAACTCTAAGAAGAGGTGTCTTATCAGTTCCTATTTTGATTAGGACTCTAGAGGTAGAGGGAGAGATTCATGGACTCCCATTAATGAGATGGCTTCTCATCTTTTTGTATGAAACCAGCTCAAGAAAAGATAGAAAAGATAGATCAACGCCTTGTAATTCAGCCTCTTCGAGGGGGCAACCTCCTTTACATTACATAAATGAACAATTCTTGGATGATACAAATGAAAAGACCTCCTTTCTATATATAGGAGTCTAAGGGGTCATAACATAATCAGAGCCGACATAACAATAATAATGTAAGGCACAATAATAATAATAGTGGGCTTCTATGGGGCACAATAGTAACAATATGGGCACTGCATGGGTACATCAATATAATAGGTGGGTTGTACTAATAACAATAAGGGGTTAATCTAGTAGTATAGGGGCCTAACACTAGAGGTAGAGGGAGAGATTCATGGACTCCCATTAATGAGATGGCTTCTCATCTTTTTGTATAAATAGGAGATCTCTCTCCTTCATTTGTTAGCTTAGCTTATTAGTCTCAGCTAGCTTGGCTTGGCTTTTAGTTCTTTAGCTTGGAGTTTGTAGTTATTCCTTGATGGCTTTTGAAAGCTTTAGAGAGCTTTGTTGTACTTTGTAATTTTGAAAAATTTGAATAAAGTTTGATGTTCTCAACATGGAAGGAGATGTGAAGTAGATGTCATGGAGCATATTAGAATGTAAGGTAGAGTAGATTTCATTTTGTAAATTTTGCTTTAATTTCATTATGTCATTTGATTGCTTTCAAGTTTGATAGATTAGATTTTTCATTCGTGCAATTTTAATTCATGCAAGTGTGTTCAACCGGTTGATTGTAGATTAGTAATGCACATAGCTTTTTAATGACTAATGACATGATGGAATTATTTTGTCCTTCTGCTGATTTATTTTCTTAGTTCTAATTCCAGCACTGTTTATTTCTTTCAGTTTTGTTTTGTTCATTTACTTTTCTGCAAGATAGATATTAGACTACTCATGTCATTTTCAGTTACCTCCTATAGCCAGAGCGAGTCAA
>APFE030360947.1:178523-206152 GCA_000404065.3 Pinus taeda | reverse complement strand
TTATTTTTCTGCAAGTTAGTGATTAGATTACTCATGTCATTTTCAGTTACCTCCTATAGCCAGAGCGAGTCGAATGGTGAGGGATTGAAGTATGAATGCGTAGTTTGATATTAGTTTATTTTTCTGCAAGTTAGTGATTAGATTACTCATTTCATTTTCAGTTACCTCCTATAGCCAGAGCAAGTCGAATGGTGAGGGATTGAAGTATGAATGCGTAGTTTGATCTTAGTTTCATTTTATGCAATTTAGATATCAGATTACTCAATTTGTTTATGATTACCTCCTATAGCCAGAGCGAGTCGAATGTTGAGGGGTCAGAATATGAGTGATGTAATATGATTTAGTTTACTTTGTTTACAATTTTTGAATTGCTTTAAGTTCAGTTTTCTTTTTATGCAACAAGAATACTGGGTTTCATAGTCACTAGCTCACTATTTGGTTTAATCAGAATTTAGGTACATTTTTATTTTCTCTTAGTAATTGATTTCATTATTGCAAGTTTGAAAACCTTTTTGAAAACTTTGATCAATATTTCATCTTTTGTTTGATTGAAGTAGTTGCATATTTACACTTTTGTTTAAGTAATAATTCTATCAATAACATGTTTTAAGATCTTTTGAAGTGCTAAGTTTTGGAAGTTACCATTAGGGACATAGACTTTGTCTTGAAATCTACATCCATACTTGACTTTTAAAAGTATTCTTAAGACCTTAGAATATGATTTCCATTTGCATTAGATACTCTAGGAAACCAACAAAAACAAAACCTCAAAACAAAATAAAATTTATAAAACAAAGAAGTAAGAAAAATGTTAACTAAGCACATATGGTGCACCACACTTCATTAGTTTACGATACTCGGATTGATAATTCATGTAGAGCAATTTAAGACGTTAAATTGACTAGACATTTTGGCGCCGTTGCCGGGGAAGTGTAATTAGGAGACCTTATTTCTTACATCTGAAATTTTTTAATAATTCTTGAGTATGCTCTCCTCCTGCACTTCATGTGATCTAGAGGATCAAAAAAAGGATTGTTAAGTAAAAAAAAAGAAAAAAGAAAAAAAGAGGAGACAATAAACTTCATCATTTCAATTGATTCAAAAAAAGAAGGAGACAAAATAAACTTCATTTCATTTTCACTCCACTCCATTTCATGCCATCCATTTCATTTCATTAATAAAAGTTTTTTTTTCATGATCATTTCCATTCAGATAGTTATTGCTTAACTATCTCTATTTAGCTAAGTGGTTGTTGTGCCAAGTTTTCGCAGTCGGAATCAGTTTCCGCAGCCAGAAGCAGTTTCTGCAGCCACCACTCTGTTTTTCAAATTTACAGTCAAGATGTTAGTGCAATAAAATGAAAACGTAGGTATGACTAAGCATATGCTATGAAGACATGTACATGGAGCATCTACAGACATCAATAAAGAGCAATTGAGTAAGGGCTAATGGACAACAAAGACAAGGATTCTAAAGATATGGGCAAAAATTTCTTTCAAATAGCAATTAAAGGCACAAATTTGCATTAAAGCTCACTATGTGCAATGATTATTTTGATAGCTCCACTACCATTCCACAACCTTACTCCATAAAGCATACATTTACTCCTTAAATGGTCTCATGATTATTTTTCGAGTTCAACTTATAGATGACTGCACTTCCACACTCCACAACAGTTTCACATCCACTTTGTATGGATCCCTCATGCTGCCAATAAGTCAAACCGATGCATCGCTGACCTTGCAATATGATTTCCATGGCTTCAACATGTCAATTGTTCCCAATCCAATGACTTCAATTCAACATTATAAACCCCATGTGTAGTCTCTCGATTGTGGTTTTGTTCAGCGATTCCCCACTTTTCTTTATGAAATGGCTTCACGATTCTTCAAATAGTGCATTCTTCATTAGTGTGCCTTTCTTGTGGTTGGATTGGAAATTTCTGTAGCTTCCCTCCCTCTTCAATGAATGCCTCCAAATTAGCAACTACGTTCATCTCAGAAGGATTTCATTATTCATATACCAATTGTGAGGGTAAGTGATTGGGTGACCTATGAGACTATTGCGGAGATAAAGCCTGCTCCTGCTCCCCCTGACCTTCTCCTTCTGACTCATCAGACGGTCTCCCACATAGATTTCCAATAAGGATCAACAGTGTGCAAACTACCCCTGTCAAACAAATGCGTATTGTCTTACCACTAATTCCAAAATTTTACAGGCTGAATGCAGAATAGTAAAACTCAGAAAAACGCAAAACACTGAAAAACTTCAAATTTAAAACATTCAATTTTCCCAAACAAAGGTGAATTTGAAAAAAATAAAACATGGGTTTTTTCTCCAGCTAGGTCAATTAGATAACCCAGAAACCGTTTGAAGAGATTCATGGCGGTTTGGGAGAAATTTGCGGTTCTTTGGAGCGCATTTTTGACTACCGCGTGAAAAAAAAAAAAAAAAAAAAAAAAAAAAAAAAAATATATATATATATATATATATATATATATATATATTCAATTAAATGAGCAGACAATGATTTAATTCGGCTCTATGCTGGCACCTACTCTACCTCTACCACGTCTTCCACCCTTTGCCACCACGTCTTCTGCCCTTATGCCACCCATTTGCAATCCAACACCTGTTTAACAACAATCTGAATTGAATACGACATTGTCTAACTCCATTTCGTGAACCAATTACATACGGCTCTTCAGAGCAAAGACATGTCCATAATACTCCGTCAAGCAAGAGGGAAGTTTGTCGGTTGGTTCCATCAACGGGAGATGACAATAGTAAAGGCTTTCAAGAATTTATCACATATTTGAAGCAAAGAGAATGCACAGGAGTTGTAGATTATGCAGAATTCGGGAATGTCGATATGGTGATAGAGGCTGTAATAGAGAAAATTTCCTTGAAGCAAGAAATATTTAGTGACCTAGAAAAGATTTGTCCTACACACTGCATCTTGGCCTCTAATACGTCTATGATTGATCTCAATCTCATTGGTGCAAAAACACATGTTCAAGATCGTATAGTAGGGGCACATCTCTTCAGTCCTGCGCATGTGATGCCACTCCTTGAAATTGTTCGAACAGAGAAAACTTCACCTCAGATTATTGTTGACCTTATAAATGTTGGAAAGAATATAAAGAAAGTCCCCATAGTGGTGAGAAATTGCACTGGCTTTGCTGTCAATCGAATGTTCTTTCCATACACTCAATCGGCTCATATGTTGGCAATTCTTGGTGTAGATATTTATAGAATAGACAAAGTCATCACAAGTTTTGGAATGCCAATGGATCCATTCAGATTGCAAGATCTTGTTGGATATGAAGTATCTATTGAGGTTGGCAAGCAATTTGTTACAGCCTTTGGAGATCGAACTTTCAAAACACCACTAATTCAGTTAACATTACATAGCAGCGTTGTCTATGTTTGCTTCGTGGCTTCTTGCATACACAATGCTTTTCCTGACATCTTGAAGTCTAAGAGTGGCAAGTTTTTAACTTTTTTTTTTTTTTTTTCCCAGTTTGACCTTGTATTTTTTGCTTGATAGTTGAAATGTTCATTTGTAAAAAAAAAAAATAAAATAAATAAATAAATGATGGGGCTCATTGGGAGAGCTAAATCAGTTGAACACACTTGGACTTGAACTTTCTTTAGCTAGATAAAAGGGGCAGTCAAGGATATGTGTCTGATGGTTGACTGTTTCAGCCACTTTCCGCAGTTGGTTCAACTTTCTGCAGCTGTTTTGTTAAACTCTAGGTTGCAGGTGTCATCAAGAAAAACAAGCCACATGGGTAGCTGGGGGAATGTCAGTACATGGATGGTGTCCTATTCATTTGATTCAATTTGATGAAAAAGACCCCGATCAAAGGGAAGTCAAATTGTGTGTTATCAATAAGTCGCCACACTAAGTCGCTGCATGTCAAGAAAAAATATAAAATTTTTGAATCAATGAAAAGAATAAGTTATTTGCTCACTTTTCTGAAGGTATTGATTAATTTTGGACTGATGATGAAAGATGAATGACTAACTTTGTATTCAAGATTCTTAGCTATAGAAACCATGCACATTCCGCAGCTAAAGTCCAATTCCGCAGCCAGAAAAATCTCATTGTTCAAATCAGCCTATCTTTCTCATACAAAATCAGATTTTGATGATTTAAGTACCGTTGGAAAGATCTCAAAAATATCTACACAGCAAGAAATCCATCATTAGAGTTTGAAATGGAAAATAATGAAATAAACTGCTGAAAAGAAGCAACATTCAACTTGGGCACCAATTCCAAAGCAGGTACAAATTCTTTTGATTTTTCTTTTGAGAACTCGTTTCATTAATACAAATTCTTAGTTTTGTGTGTAAATATCATAACTAGAGAGATTGATCACCTTTCTCATTTGATAATCTTACATTCCATTGCAGAAGAAGTATCAGTCTTTTTGCAAGTTCCAGGAGGAAGGACAAATGACTACAAGAGAATGGTGTCTCTCTAAGAGACCAATTTGTTTCATAAAAGGATGATCAACAACAAAGAGGAAATATGTTGATGCAAAATCAGATCCAAACACTTGAAAAACTTTCAGATACTATTGTCTCCATCACATCCATCCATCACATCCATATTTCATAATAAACCATTCATCTCATTTTCCTCCATATTTTCCATTTACATTCACATACACTTTCCATCCTTTTTTGTCCATTCTTAAGACACAAATAAAAGCAAGAGGTTCATTCACATGCTTATTTCCCATTACCATTTCTACTTTCCATTGCCATCTTCCATTTTCATCTTTCATTTCCTGTCATTTTCATTCCGCAAAGAAGCCCTGCTTCAATGCAAATTATTGAGTCCATAGTCCTTTGAGTCTAAGTTCTTTGTAAAAACATCTTGAGGCTTGCATGCCTTAATGGCAAGTCCTCATGCTGATAAACAATGGGAATACATTAATGTCCCTTGTTCGTCATATCTTCTAGGTGACTCGACTTCGGCAAATTCATTGGTACCTAGCAAGATGTGTTTGGGCATCTTGACTCTCATTGTCATCAATGGTGAGAGTTCTCGTGTTGACTAGTGACATCCATTAATGGCCAATAAGCCAACAATTTCCTACTATGTTCGACATCTGAACATCTTTTCACATAGTAGGAATTGTGCCAATGAGTTTTGAAGACATGAAGACTATTATTTTCATCATTTTGGAGCAGATTCAATAAATTTTAGTAGAAGCAATAAAAAGTCATCTTATCTCTCTATCCATGACTCCTCTTGTTTAGCCACTTGAAGAAGAATATGATCAGAATTTTTCAGCCACCACACATACAACTCATCCATTCCAAAGGGTAAGTGAAGGTACATCATTTTCTAACTTTTGACCATAGAATTCCATAAAAAGCTAGAATGATAATTGTTGGAAAAACATTTCTCTTCCTCATTTCATAAAATTGCCAATACCATCAGGGGGGGGGGGAGTACATTCATTTTCATATCTTTCCATGCCCATATCATATTCAGGATCTCACATACTTCCAACAGATATTAGATATTACATTGTTATTATGAGCATACAATGGCTTTTCAAAACAAGTGCTTAAAGGATAAATTGGATACAAACAAAAGCATGGTTGTCACACAAGAACCAATCATCATGCAATCCAATAAAGATATACTTTGCAACAATAATCAAATATCATTATGCAAATTTCAAAGATCAAAATATAAGGCAACAAAAAAAAAAATGGTTGTAACACAAGAACCAACCATGTTGCAATTAAAGTAAAACACTTTGCAGAAATATGAAGTTATCAAATGATATCATGCAAAGTTAAGCCAAAGCTCAAGGACCAAAATAGTTAATGTAATATATATTGCATGAGGACATGCAATAACTTCAGTTGGGGGGTATGTTGAGTCTTGAAAATGTCATTCATTTCCATTACATTTTCACTATTATGTCCATTATATCACCTCCATTTCACTACTATGTCACCACATTCATCCCACTTTCATTATCATTGGGCCACATTTATGCTTTTCCAATCTTTATTAATTCTAAGCCTTTTGAGTGAATTTGTGGTAAAAATTAGGAAATAATGTGCATATGCTTATATCTAACAAATGGGTTGAGATTGTTGACATGTGTAGGTTGAAAGGAAGCTTCTAGAAGACCCTTATGTGGCACTCTAAGGCCAAATTCGAATTTGAGTGGAAAGAATAATGGGATCATGAGGATATGTGTCACATCTCCTAATTGTATTGTAACTCTAAAAAGACATGTGTCTTATCAGTTCTTATTTTGATTAGGACTCTAGAGGTAGAGGGAGAGATTCATGGACTCTCATTAATGAGATGGCTTCTCATCTTTTTGTATAAATAGGAGATCTCTCTCCTTCATTTGTTAGTCTTAGTTTAGTCGCTTAGTTCTTTAGCTTGAAGTTTGTAGTTCTTCCTTGATGGCTTTTGAAAGCTTTAGAGAGCTTTGTTGTACTTTGTAATTTTGAAGAATTTGAATAAAGCTTTGATGTTCTCAACATGGAAGGAGATGTGAAGTAGATGTCATGGAGCATATTAGAATGTAAGGTAGAGTAGATTTCATTTTGTAAATTTTTCTTTGATTTCATTATGTCATTTGATTGCTTTCAAGTTTGATAGATTAGATTTTTCATTCATGCAATTTTAATTCATGCAAGTGTGTTCAACCGGTTGATTGTAGATTAGTGATGCACATAGCCTTTTAATGACTAATGACATGATGGAATCATCTTGTCCTTCTGCTGATTTATTTTCTGAGTTCTAATTCTAGCATTGTTATTTCTTTCAGTTTTGTTTTGCTCATTTACTTTCATGCAATTTAGATATCATATTACTCTATTTATTTATGATTACCTTCCTATAGCCAAGTGACTCAAATAGTGAGGAATCAGAATATTATTTGATGTAGTATGATTTAGTTTACTTTTCTACAATTTAGATATCAAACTACTCAATTTGTTTATGATTGCCTCCTATAGCCAGAGCGAGTCGAAAGGTGAGGGATCAGAATATGAGTTGATGTAATATGATTTAGTTTACTTTGCTTACAGTTTTTGAATTGCTTTAAGTTTAGTTTTCTTTTTATACAGCAGCAAGGATACTGGGTTTCATAGTCACTATCTCATTGTTTGGTTGTTGCATTCTATTTTGATTGAAGTAGCTGCATATTTACACTTTTGTTTGAGTACTAATTCCATAAATAACATTTTTTAAGATCTTTTGAAGTGCTAAGTTTTGGAAGTTACCATTAGGGACATAGGCCTTGTCTTGAAAAATCTATCCATACTTGTCATTTAAAAGTATTCTTAAGACCTTAGAATAGGATTTCCATTTGCATTAGACACTTTAGGAAAGCAACAAGAATAAAACCCCAAAAACAACATAAACTATAAAACAACGAAGTAAGAAAAAGGTTAACTAAGCACATATGGTGCACCACAATTCATCAGTTTACGATACCCAGATTGATAATTTATGTAGAGAAATTTAAGACGTTAAATTGACTAGACACTTGT
The DNA here is from genome assembly GCA_000404065.3 of Pinus taeda. Lineage (NCBI taxonomy): Eukaryota > Viridiplantae > Streptophyta > Pinopsida > Pinales > Pinaceae > Pinus > Pinus taeda. The sequence continues at coordinate 198,607 of APFE030360947.1, read as the reverse complement.
CACCGGTGGCTTAAGTGATATGTTTTTGGTACATCTTCCAAGAAATTTCATACTAACAAATGGAAACTCTGTTGGTCTAATAATTTAGTTCCTATGTGACTGGAGTTTGAGTAAATTTCAAGGTTTTCTACAACTATTTATAGCCTCTCAATTTCTAGTTATAGTTTTCTTTCTTTTCTTGTCAAATTTCATATTCTGATGATTTTCTAGTTCTTTCCGTATGTCATAGGTACCATCCAAGTAGAAGACAAAAAAATCTATGCAAGATCTATTGAGCGAGAGTCCCAGGAGAAAAACACACTTTTTAGCGTGATATATACATTCTAGAGCACACTTTTTGGCCCATTATCTGTGTTTTCCATTATTTCCAGGTTAGTACGTGCCTTTTGGATTTTTTCCAAGAAATTTTCAAAATTTTTTTAGACTTGTTGAGATTGTTGTGTGTGTAGTGGGAAGGTTTCTTATCTCTATTTCAGTATCTCGTAGGCTTAGATTCCCTTAGTTTTTCTCTTTGACGAAGGAAAAATCCCCTTAGGGGAGTACATCTCCACCATTTTAGGAATATATTGGCTACATGAGGAGTCTATGGTTTCATCATTTTCAACCACTAATTTTCAGACTCTAATCCATTACTTTACATGACTTGTGGATAGGTTTATTTCACCTTTTATCCCTTTAGAGTTTGGGTTTTTCCTTTCCCCCTTAAGATCCCCTTCAACATCCTAGGTTTTGGAGCTTCATACCTATCCTTTGCAACATTTGTCACCTCTAATTTGTTTTGTGTATCTACACCATTTACAGCAAATTAGTGCCTCTAGATCTCAATACCTTTAACATTAGGTCTTTTAGGCATTTTACGTGTCTTTGAGTAGCTTGTTTTACTTCTCTTCCTTAGCTTCTTGAGAGCCTTTTTGGGTGGGGTTTTGTGTACTTGATTGGATGTTTATTTTCCTGTCCTTTTCATCATTATTTACAATCTTTCCGCACTTTATTTTTAATAACACATGGCATCATAAAACATTCTTAATTAACTCATCCACTTGAAACATCATTTTCACACAGTCAGATGCTAAACGAGCATGAGATTGGTTAACACCGCCAAGTCAAGACTTGAAACACCACACCTTAATAATTTAACATACATATATTAAGCCCAATTGGGCACTAGGGCCAAAGAATCTATGTAGTTTAGGTGTAGAATCAATGGGATAGGCTTCCAATAACATCCATCGATCACTTACATTGAGACATAGAATTTGACGTATTAGGGAGCTTAAAATCCTTCACATTCCCACGGTCCAAAGTCGAAGTGCATCAAAAAACCAATTCAAAGGGGGTTAGGCTAGGTCATTGTGTGAGTGGTTCTCGTCAGGGATACCCAACCTTTGGCAGGGAATCCTATGTGATGGCTGATCACCAAGAAGCTCAAGAATCGACCATCTCTATGGGATGAAGGTACCCATAGTGACCAATCTTATGAAAAATCCCTATAGGACTAGTAGTGGGAACCAATTGGTTCTCTACCTTATTTTTCTCTAGATAGCTCTACTTGTGGGTATTCATAATCCATCAAGTAAGAAGTTCTTTGGAAGGCCATATGAAACAATAAATTTAGGAATAAAGATGAGAGGAAGTTGACAAGGACATTAGGTTGTTGTAGAACATCATAAAGTGAATCCACATGGATGAACATGGAATGGGAATTAAGGTCATGAAGTCATAAAGGTCACAAAGGTGCATCAAAATATTTTTGGAGTGTCCCAAAGGTAAATATACAATTCTTGTCTCCTATAAAATAAAATATACATTTATTGTGGCGATAGTATCCACACGATTCTTAGAACTAGTTGTATAGTGTTTGGTAATGAATGAATAGGCAAGAAAAGGGGGAAAGTATCTAACAAATATGGTTAGAGTACACATCAAATTCCCCATCCTTAAATGAAATGGTGGTTTACACAGGGTTCATGAGAGAATATGGGATGGAGGGTAGATTGGCATGGTCAGAAAATGAGAGAAGGGTTTTATCTACTAAAGGAATATGGGATGGAGGTTATGTCTAAGTTCAGGGAGGCTTTTAGCTTTTTTGACAAGGATGGAGGTGGATGTATCACAACAAAGGAGCTCAGGACAATAATGCATTCTTTGGGTTCAAACCCCAATGTATATTGGAAGTGGTCCAAATGTTTTATATTCACTAATCCAGTCTCAAATACAATCAACCACAAAAGAGTAGTTATAATCTGCCTATAAATGCAACATATTAAATACACCATTCCAAAATTATTTTTCTGAGGAGAATCAAAGAAATAGATGGGTCTGGCTATCCATCGCCTCCATACATAGTAAACAACAACCAGGACCACTCTGTCCTTTATGACACATTGTCTCATGTGAAAATGAAGCCAAAAATATACATTTACTGATATTCTTAAGCAGAGTGAAAATATGAAGCCAAAATATAGAGATTCTCTGAAGGACTACTCGAACTAGAGTTAACTTGCCTCCTAGGGACAACCACCTCTATTCCCATGATAAAAGTTTACAGTGGATTTTCTCTATAAGTCAACTCCAATCCTTAATTCCATAATAATTAGTTTGGAGCATAAATCTAAGATTTTCAAAATCTGCATCCAATGCAGTGGAGATAACACCAAACAAATGATAAATCTCCAGTACCAATGCATCATCTCAGTAAGAATAAATCATATGAGATTTATTATTATTCATAAGTAGTGCAGATACCGAAAAAGAGGTCAATCTACCAAATATTAACACATCATCAACAAATATCAAAGTAGTAGATGTGACTTGTCTACTACACAATTACATTTAATCCATCTACCTCCACACCTGCAACCAAAATTATTGCCCTTGTGAATTTTGTGACTAATTCTTCCACAATCCAATATTTTATCCTCAACGTCTTCCTCTCGCAAAAGTTGTCATAGGTACTTTTAAGTAGGGATATTTTCTACTAATAAATATTCTGTAATTTGCCTCCACCATCCTTGTAGAAATTATGGTGTAGAGTTGCAACTACTTATGAAGTTTTAATAAAAATCAGAAGACACAAACCTATTCTATTTCTCTCTCGAAGTTAATTCGCAATTTAGAACAAAAATTTCATACATGCAATAAGAAATAACACACATGCACACATAATTTTTCCTGAGGAAAGAAATATGCTAAAAAACCTAATCTCTGCTTGCATTAATATGATGAATAGAAATGTATTGCAATTTATTTGCTCAACTGAGCACAACCTGCAAGTGAATAACCTGTCTCTTGTCTCACTGAGAAGCTATAACCCAGACTTAGTAAATTTCTACCTCTTTTTGAGCCCATATTTCCTTGTGCAATTCCTTGAGAAATTAGGCCACTATTATTTAGGAATTTTTACAAAATGGATTGTGAGATTCCCAAGGTTGATTATGTGACTACATGCAACACCTGTACACTCAAGGTTAGTCTAGAATTGATGTTACATTGCCTTGGAATCTCCACCATATTTGGGTTACTCAAATTCTCCATGCAATATATATTTTGGGTTGATTGATCAATTAATTGGATGATCACTGAGTTTGACTAAAGTCCCACTGCACAATTGGCCTTCCACTAGTATGGGCTCTGAAATGTTCCATGATAATTGCTTATTCTTGGGGCTTGGTTTTCAAGGAAAAGTCCAACATTCACACTAGACTAACCAGATCATCAATAACCACTTGGTGAATGCTAGTAGTCAACCAGTAAACCAACCACACAAGAATTTGAAACCAAATAGGTCAAAATGAAAATTAAGTATGTTAATGCAAGAGTTCAATAAGAACTTGAATTTAGTTACTCGTGCCTACTAGGGAGATATTTCCATTAAAGGAAATCATAACACAAGAAACAACACAACAAAGTATAAGTGATCTGAATGATGATGTTACCAAATATGTAAGTGAAGGACTCATAAATTTATAGTGATCATGGGAATGATAGATCTCAAACAGAGCATGATGATGTTGTTTGGGAGGGATATATGATTATGGAGGGATGGATTTTGTTTCTAAAAGGGTCTCAACTCAATCTACCCAGTTGGATGGATTGTTTATCTCAAATACATTGAGATTGGTTAAACTCAGCTTATTGGGTTCATGAGGTTTGGAGAGGGAGGCAAAATAGAGATGGGAAGCTTAATAGTCATCCAAAAGGAAAATATATGCCTGCATGTAAAGGTAAAGGGAATGCTAGGGTGTAATTTGATCAAACAAAGGGTGAATTATAATTCCCTGAATGGACATCATGAGACTGTGTTTAAGATTCACCATTCCGAAGCTGTGAGAAGACTAGAGTGTAAGCACAAGAGAGAAGCTAAACATATTGTGGGTTGTGAAGAGGGCCAAGAAGGCCCTTTCTGGTTCTTCCTATTTTATATTGGAGACATAAGATTTAAGAGTGTTTATAAGATAGAAATAAAGATGAGATGGATTGTCAAGCATATGTTGGCAGGGGTGTTGTTGGACTGTCACAGTGGAAGAAATGATCTAATGGATGAAATGAATGTCTACCGAAAAAGAAAATTTCAATGTTGAGGTGCAACTTAGGAGGGGTAGTTGATGGTTCCCTAAGCTAGGTCAAGTTCTTGCAATGGATTAAAGATCAATTTCTGCTGCAAAGTCTCATGATGAATTTGATTATGCAATAACTGCACCAAAAAAATTGGAAGTCAAAGTCTAGGACTCATTATAAAGAAGCGGTTCAAACAATAACCACTAAGTTTTGAATGGGATCTAAAATTTGACTTTCTCAAAATAGAATGAAGTTGGAACCACTTTAAAACAACTTGAAACAATTAATGTTAATATTAAAAATTTAAGTAAAAGCTGACATTATCCTTATCTTTCCTTTTCAAAAAGGAAAGATAAGGAGAATGCCAACTTTTACTTTAACTTTGAAAATTAAATATTACCATTAATTACTAGGGTAGGTTTTGTAGGGCCCTCGAGTTAATAATTTTTTTTTCCTTTTAATTATTTTTTATTAAAAAATTATTATTTGGTGGTCATTAGCTATGTTGCACTACATTCTTCAGAATTGGTTAGTTTATTAGAGAACTAGTGAATTTGGTGTTTTAAGGTCAGTTCAATACAAGACCAACCTTAGCTAATCTGAACCACCAAACTAGACTAGTACAACTCTAAAACCATTGGGACCAACCAATTCCACTAGTTCTAGCCTAGTTCCAATAAGCGTTTTCCCTTCTCATCTTCCTCTGAAGTCGTTTTGTTGGATCCTTTCAGGAATGGTGATTTGGGAAGTGCCATAAACTGTCGAATTGTTGTGAGCACCTAAGATCATATGTAGTTAAGCCTTGGCAAATAGAAATTTACAAGGACCTAGTATAGACATCCCAAAAGATATTTAGTGAGGATGTGCATGCAAGGAACTATTACAGACCTCCCAAGATACTTAGTGAGAATGTGCATGACCAAAAATCATAATAAAAAAAATATCAGCCCTTAAAAATCATGACCAAAACATTAAAGTATGGTGAAAACAAATTGTTGGTAGGCTATTAATGCTACCAACAATCATTCGCTCTCTAATTTCACAAGAATCTCCTAATCAAGCTACCTCCTCCACTATGGTTATAGCAAGTTCTTGCAACTGTGTGAGCTACAAGAAATTAAAACTACCTTCAAATCTCCACCAATTTTAGGGGACTTGACTTCTCGTCATGCCCCAACTATTTTGGGTTGATTGATCAGTTAACTAAATTATCACCGAGTTTGACCGAGTTCCTCCAAAAGTTAGAACTAGTTTAACTGACAACAACCTGAGATAATTGACCTTTATTGCCACAAGTTAGCAATCACATATGCATAACTGAACTCTAACTCCTCCAACTCGAATTTATTGAGTAAACTAGGTGACACAAGCCATGTCACACAAGTTAACATCATTCAAGTTGTCTGTTGATGTGGAAATTTGAATTTTTTCAATTTAATCAAGGAAAAATCAAATTGATAATTTCTTGCTGCATTTTTCAAAACATAGTTCATTGGAATGTATTACTTTCACTATGAACTTGGCATAGTTCACATGTTAAGTTCATAAGGTTTTGGGCTGATGTGGTTCTATGTGTTGTGTATATAAATAATAGGTGTCCAACTCTTGCTATTAGAAACAAGACTCCCTATGAATTGTGGTATGGCCACATTCCTTTGGTGAGGAACCTCAGGGTTTTTGGTTCCTCATATTATGCCTTCATACCTAAGGAATAGATAAAAAAACTCAGTGCAAGGAATCAAAAATGTATCTTCTTTGGGTACTCATACCTCCAAAGCATACCATCTCTATGATGAAGTGAATAAGAAGTTTATAATATCTAGAGATGTGATCTTTCTTGAGTCTTCCATGATTGACAATGTTATTGAGTGGTAGCTTAATTGTTTGGATATATTCGAACATGCAAAGTATTTTCAAGAGTTTGATAGTGAGATTCCACATCTCCTTCTCTTAGCTCTATAATTTCTATGAAGAGCCTCGAAGAAATCAGGTTGAAGGAAATTCCTTCACCTGCTTTGTCACGAAAGAGCTAAGAGACTATTGGCAGCAGGTAACCAAATCTGACAAGCGATGAGGATACATGCAAGATACAAAGCAAGGATTCATGCAAAGGAGTAATGCAGAAGAGTGTACTGACTACATACATATCATCAAACATCTTTCATCCCACTTAGGATGCCTTGCATCGTGCCTGGTTAGTCATAAGATCATGTTGGTCACAACCTCAGTAGCTTAAATAAACAAGTGGTAATACTCTTCATCTTCTAAGCTATGTAATAAAAAAGTGAAAGTGAGAAAGACATGTAGATCAAATACATGGAATGACTTTCAGTTCTTGCAACCATGAATGTCATTGAAGACGGAATGATATGACAATGATAAACAAACTTTTAAGCTACATTAAGAGGTGTATTTCAAAAGACGTGCTTTGTTTTCCATACCTAGCCTCCAAAGGGTTATGCATCAGATGGAGTCTTCATGCGGTACTAATATTCTATCATACCTTGGGTTTCTTGGTTTGCTTATTTTTCTCCTCAGCTCCTTGAGAGTCGTCTATCATGTCATTTTTCTTCGTGGCCTGTGAGAGACATAATTATGTAGTTTCAATGGCCAGTGACTATTGCGGGATGAGGCCTTGGGAGGACACATTTACACAGATTTATGATGTAAGGCACTACTTGGGACTAGGCCCTGGGAGGACACATCTATGCAATTTCAGGATGTAAGGCAGACTTGGTAGTCAAGGGACAAAACTGCACAGGTTTTGGAGACAGTGGGTTCTGGCTAAGGGAAGGACACTGGAGGAAACCACTGTGCATTTTTGAATGGTAAGGGAGGTTGGGATTTCTACGCATTGCATGGTTTGAACAAGCAATGGAAAATCTTGAGGGTTACATATGTGAAGTATGTAGTTCAGGAAAGTTGGATGAGGTTAGGTTGCTAAGGAAACTCCGAAATTTAGCTAAGTGTGGGATCAATGGAACTTATGTGAATAGTGATAAAACTTCACTATGATCACACACTTGAAAACTTATCGATACATCATAGACCATCCAAAACATATAACACATACTTCACTTAATGCAACAACCTTTGTGGCAGCGTAAGGCAAGTGCGGCTTCAATTATAGACTTCGGGAGGATAAATGCAACACTTGTGTAAGAGTGTATGAAATGAGTGTTATACATGTATCATTCTCATAGATATTTCCCCTTGAAGCAAAACAAACCTCCCTTTGCATGACAAGCGATTACCCCCATGCCCAAAGATGACACATTCTATGTAAAGATAAAAGAATAAATGACTCTTAAGATCGAAAAGGGGAGCTTGAGATCATCAACTTACTAATAAGTGACTAAGGAATGATTGATCACAATATCCATAGTAGGCTTTGAAATTTAAGTGTAGGCCAAAATTTTGGAGAGTGTTGCAGCCTCTACAACAGAGCCTTCACCTTATTGCTAGCTTCGTTTTCAACTAGTGTCTTGAATTCTATGAACTCAGAGAATGTCTCATCTTTATTCCACGTGAAGAAGATCCAACACTTCCGTGAGAAGTCATCAATAAAAGTGACAAAATATTTCTGTCTGACAGTGTAGGTTGTCAAGAGAGGTCCATAAACATCATAGTGGATCCTTTCTAGGACTTCATGTGCTTTGTTGTCCTGATCATGGAATGTGGATTTTATGTACTTTTGTAATGTACATCCTTTGCATATATCTTATTGCTTAAGTTCTCCTTTAGAGAGGTGAGTGGTTATTTGTTTTATAATATTCGAGGTACCATGATACAAATGACCAAGTATTTTGTGCCAAAGTTCATCGACATCGCGACCTTCACTTTCTCTGCCTTAGTGCTTAATGTAGCACATTCTTCCACATCTAGCTTATACAGGTTCTTCACACAAACCCCGATCTGCTTCACCTGCCCTATGGCTATGTGTCTCAGGAATGTTTTTCCTTTCTTGAATATCACTTCACAACCATGGTAAACCAACCACTTAGTGAATGCCAGTAGAAAGACCCCTAATCCTTTACCTTTACCTTCTTTTACTATCACCTCATATTGAAATTTTGAAGACAAAATATTTCTTTTCTCTTAAACAATTGTCTTAAAGTCCCCCTCTGTCTAGTAGTGCCAAATGCAACAATACACAAGTTGTCTCTAATCGTATCAGCATATATGAAAGGGATAGAAGAGGAATTGGTGTTCAGGAAATCTTGTCGGTAAAACTTGTCGCGTTCTTCTTAGTGAACTACCCCCACAAAACAAAGAGCCCAAAAAATCGTTGTCTTTATATAAGATAACGTGAATGGTAAGTAAAATAAAAACCTCGGTATAGGTGCAAGATAATAGCTGTCTGCAAGCTGCCCAACTTAGGGCGCACTGTCACAGTCAATTTTTCAGTTGTAATTAGATAATATCATCTTAAATTGATATGTGTGTGTCTTAATTGTTAATTATATTAAACATAGGTGTGATGCAAGAAAGTGTTCCCTCTGCGGACAGAGGCAACCCCTCTAGCCCTAGAGTGGGTCTAGTCACAAACAAGGACAGATCAACAATAGCTTTCCTTCAACATCAAAGTTGGAGGCCTACCTCAGCCGGTGGTCGATGGAGTTCCGTTTCGTTGCTCTAGCTTTCGCTTCCTTCTCCTCAATGAGTGATCAACCTGGAACAAAGAAAAGGAAATACAACAAAGCACGTAATCCGGAAACAACACTAAACCATTTACTCACAAAGTCAAGAAGTCATGAGCTATCAAGTACATTGCATACGAGACATAGGAAAACATCATTGATTGCATTAATAATGAAATAAGAGTAAGCTTACAACCAAAGTATTGACATCACAAGCCTTCTCAAGAGGGTCCAGCTAGCAAGTTCTTTAAGCATTCACTCTTGGATGATGGATCTTCCAAAACAAGTCTCTCTTTCTCTCACAAGTTTGACATGGTATCAAGGGCACTCACAACCTTCCCCAAACAACACTCTCACACTTATCACACTCACACTAGCTACCTATCAAAGCACTAACAACACTGTACAAACCAAGAATTCTCTAGCTATCAACAAGCCAACTAGTTGATCATATCAAAGATGAGTGCTTAAATAGGAGGAAGAGCCTCCATGAAAGGTGGAAAGGAGAGCTTATCATCAAGGAAGGTAGTCAAATTGACAGAACTGCCACACCAGGGAAGAAAAGGCGACACAAACTAGGCCAACAACCAGGCATGGAGTCATCTGGAAGGCAGACTGTTGGAACAATTCACCAAATCTGGATCATCGCGGGTACATAACTAAGCTTCCACGCTGACATCGCTAGTGATCAGTGTAGCTAGTTAGATCATCGCAGAAGAGACCACATAGCCCCGCGTTAGTGCGCCATCGCGGGAAACACATGTACTTCCGTGCTAGCAGCGTGGTCAGTCTGTTGTTGCACGCCTTTCGGCGTGTTTATTAAACCAATAACCATGATGAGGTAGATAACTTTGGAAAAGTGGGTCAATTGGCAGCTTAGGAGAACATTTGTCTATCATGAGCATGTTGGCTTAGACACGGGACACAGCAGAAAGAACCGGGAGTGACAACGGTGATAAATTACTGTGTAACAGATGCCCCTTAAAGTATGAAGCCCGAGAGAGTGGGAGGGGTGAAATGCTTTACAAAATAGCGGAATTGGAACACCGTCTAGAAGAACCTACATGCAAGTACAATATCTCTGATAGTGAAGTACATGTCGTCTAGGCAAGGACGCAGCCATCTAGAAGACATATAAATAGGTTTGTGGTATGGACGCAGCCATCCAGCTAATGAGACCATAAAAATGAAAAAGGTATGGTCGCAGCCATCCATGAAGACTCAGGTATGGTCGCAGCCATCCATCAATGAGTCATGTAATCACAAACCAATCCATGCAGCCCGAGCGTGTGTAATCTGTGCCTGGGGTCTTGAACCTAACCGACCAAGGTACAATTTCTAACATGCAAATAGAGGTGCTGAAGTCGATGATGTAAACCGTTAACAAGCACTAGAGAAACCACCAATGATGACAATGGTTCTCAAGGTAACATTAAGTACAATCCACGAGGGGTGAATAAGGAGCTGGAGTCGAACGCTCGTGGAATCACCCGATTGACGACCAATGATGCAAGTCGACCGTCGAGCACGAAGAACTTGCCATTGAGGCATGCAAGCTCCAAGTTACCACAAAGGAGGGTCTCTATATCAGTCTCCTAGATAATGAGTTGAAGTCGACAGGAGATGATCTGTCGCAGGAGGGCCATAATGTTTCCCCCATCAATGACTCGAGAAGAGGAACAAGAGGTAGATGGTGAAACTGAGTATCAGAGGGTGAGACTGAGGTGTAAACTGGAGAAGGATTATACTCTTGAACTTGTCGGCGACATGACTCCGGAGGGTGGCAGCATTTAGGTACCATGGGATTAAAGGCTTTAATGATGACGGCATGAAGCAGATGGAATGAGGCTAAATGATAACCCAACCCGTGGAACGCCAAGTGATGATGTATGGATGTCCCAACCTGACAAGAAACAGAAGTGTCGATGTTCAAGAGTGACTCGCTACCATAGACAATCAATGGAAAACCTGCTATTGAATCCAGCCTAGTAATAGTTTAACGAGCCCTAGGGAGGAAAAGCTTGAGCCTCCTCATGGTGACGAGTCCAATGTCGTCATAGTTTAACAAGTCCGACATAGGTAAAACTTGAAGTCTTTTTCATATTTAGGGAGTTTGAAAAAGACACGGAAAAGAAAACTCCAGGGGGGTTCTTTTCCGTAGATTTGTGTCTCTTGAGCCCGAAAAAGTATAAAACGATACTCGAAAGAACCGCCTGACCATTATGATCGAGGTGTACTTTTCATGATTAGTGTTTGCGACCTGAAAAAGTAGGAAGCGATTGAAATCACATCGTTTCGCAACCAATAACGAGCCTGAAACGACAAAAACCCGACAATCGTTTCTCGTTTAGATGGTTGGAAAAGAGCTTAAAGCATACTGCCATTTTTATTCTCTTTAATGAGTTAAAAAGGGAAAAATACTTGGCAATATTTTCATATTTTACGAGTCAGAAAAGAGCTTAAAGGAGACTCTTCCTAGAGGAACAAGTGGTATAAATGGAAGCAACTGGTTCTGGCAATGGTGGAACTGCTCAAAACATGTAATGGTCAAGACACTGGCTAATAAAACCACTCATCACTGCAGTTCCTCAAGAAAGGAAAAAAAACCAAGTGAAAGCATATGATTGGCCAAAAATATGGTGGCGATGGAATGAAACAACCAAGGCTCATCTAGTAGAATTTAGTAGATAAACGGAAATCACGAGGTGTAAATCAGGTATGGGTTCATTTTTACACAAACTTCAACCATGGGGAACTCTACTTGGATTCGGTTTCATGTTTACACAAGCTTGAAACGAAAAACTATGCTTTTTGTAAGTTCACATGCCCCCAGCATGATGACGCAAATCGAGGTGCATGCCCCCCAAGCTTCATTGCATTCAACAAGTTGGATGGAATGAAGGTTCACTTTCGAGATTTTGGAAAGACTCGACTTAGATTTTACGATATTTGAATCAAAGACTCGATTTGGAAAGGGAGGGGTTTCATTTTTTAAAGAGGTTGACACAGTAAAAGAGCTATCCTCATAACCCTTGGACCATTTTTTAATGAGGTTGACACAAGATCAAAAACTTTCCTCAAGACACCCGGTTTCATTTTTTAACGAGGTTGACACAGGAAACAAGAACTCTCCTTGGGACACCTGGTTTCATTTTTTAACGAGGTTGACACAGGAAACAAGAACTCTCCTCAGCCACCTTGTTTCGTTTTTTAACGAGGTCGACACAGGAAACAAGAACTCTCCTCGGGACACCCGGTTTCATTTTTTAATGAGGTTGACACAGGAATAAACTATCCTCAGCACACCTGGTTTCCTTTTTTAATGAGGTTGAGACAGGGACAAACTATCCTCGTACACCTTGCTTCATTTTTTAACGAGGTCGACACAAGATCAAAACTATCCTCGAGACTCCTTGTTTCATTTTTTAACGAGCTTGACACAAGATTGGGAACTATGCTCTGCACTCCTGGTTTCATTTTTTAACGAGGTTGAGACAGGAACAAACTATCCTCGTACACCTTGTTTCATTTTTAAACGAGGTCGACACAAGATCAAAACTATCCTCAGGACTCCTTGTTTCATCTTTTAACGAGCTTGACACAAGATTGGGAACTATGCTCGGCACACCCGGTTATGGGCCAGATGAGAACATGGCTCCTAAGAGGTCTTCACTAGATGTAAGAGATGCACTCTGGGAGGAATACATGTCATGAGGCACTAATGACAGATCAGGTTCCAATGCCCCTAGTACATGATGTACGAGACCATCTGCATGATCATCAGCAAAGGCGGAGATGGAACAGGTAGCCACATAATTGACCTATGGCAAGGAAGGTACTTCTTGTGAGCAAGAACCGATAGGGGATGTCAGTTGCGCAGGAGGCACCGGGGAACTAGAGAACGAAAATTGATCTATGGTCACAATTCTTCCATCATGTGGAAATCAACCCACACAGAAAAGTGAAGAGACAAGGGCCCCCATGGCATAAACATAGTCACAACCAAGGAGAAGACTGAAATCTAAAGCACCTTGGACAATCAGTACATCTATATAGATATTTTTTCCTCCCAAAGTAATAGTGAACTTCGGAAGGATTCCTAACAGTTGATTGGTTCCTCCGTCAAACGCTAACAGATTCTGTGTGACTGGCACAAGTTGTGGGGAGACCAAAGCTTGCCAAGTAGTGGAAGGCATAAAACTGACAGATGCACCCTCATCCAAGACAGTGCCAGGTACTGCCTTATCATAGGCATGTACTGTAATCTGGAAAGGCACATAGGATGGAGGGGCAGAAGGTGGTCAAATGACTCCAGTCGAAGGAAACGACCGAACTACTTGGTGGGGGAATCATATGATTGCCCCCTTGCTCTATAGGAATCAAAGAAGGACCCTCTTGACGAACGGGGATAGGAGGGTCGTTTTCGAACTTGGGAGAATTTGATGAGACAAGAAGAACATGAGCATGATGCTCTTTTGAAACAGAGTGATCAACAGGTAGTGAACCCAAATCGACACCCTCTCCGACCAATGGTTGGTCTGGAACAAGCTTAGCATAGCCAGATTCAGAAAGAGGATCACATACAAGAGAAGAATCTAAGTCAATCTCTTTGTCAACGGGGAGAGGGTCTGAAGAGAGCCTCTGCTAACCAACGGGAAGTTGGGGTGAAGAAGCTGTAAGACTCTCAAAAATGGCAGAAGCTTTATCCATGAGTGGACAAAGGTGAAGGGGATGTTTGCCTTCACACAGTCTATAGGGGAATCGAATCTTCCCTTTCTTCTTACCGTGGCCAGTTGATAGGGTAGCATCGCCATGAGCTTCAAAGGATGATGAGGGATGAGCTGGATCATGAGACCATGCTTCTAAGACCCTAGGAATACCAGGACATTCATGAAGGAGGTGGTCTCCCTTGCATAATTTACAAGGAAATTTAACCTTCCGCGGAGGAGCAGAAGGTGTTCTGACTTGGGATGCACTTGGAGTAGTAGCTGTAGAGGTGGCCTTGTGCTTATCAGACTTCTTCCTCTTCTTCATATTCTTCTTCTTAGTCTTCTTCTTCTTCTTCTTATTCTCTTGGTTACTAGGTGTGAAACTTTCACCAGGTGAAGGAGGAGAGGAGGAGGAAGAAACAGGGGAAGAAGGCGTAGGCTCAACCTTGGAATCATCATGCCAAGATTCAGATGAAGGAGATGGTGGAACAAGAGTCATGATGCTCGGAACCACCGAGGTGGAAAACAACCATACAGGCAAACCAATGGTTAACCCAGGCAAGGACAATGTTGCCATATACGGAGCACCAGCATTTCCAAATGAAGGAAACGGACCAGGATTTCCATCTGGGGGAAAACCTTGGCAAGTAGACTCGGGGAATGTTGCCATCGAGAACGAGCTTGAAAAACACTCTTATCACAACCAAGAACTTGAACTTTTACCAAGAATATTTCATTGGCAATAAAGTTTTATGACACAGGAACAAAACTTGACCTTTTCATGTTTCAAGAGTTGAGAAAAGGATGAAAAGGTGACTCTATCTCTTTCGAGGTTTAATGAGCCTAAAAGGACAAGTGCTCAGATGAACCTTTTCTTTTAAGGAGTCCGAAAAGGAACAAAAGTGACTACTCTAGAGAACTAGGAAAAATGTTTACCAAACAATTCGTAAAACTGCATATACACCTTGGCAGTCGTATGAAAACCAAGGACTTTCCATACGGCAGTCAATCTTCCCGAATGTTGTGTTCGGTGTGTTACGACTTGTAAGGTGGTAGACACGACTTCCTATGGATAAAGGATGATAACCTAGTGGGGACTCCCCATATACTCGATGTTACGTGGGAGCACAAGTCCGTACTATACCACTATTGAATCACAGAAGGAGGAATCACCCAACCTTGAGTGGGAACAAAAGTGACTAGGTTTAATGACGCCGGAGCACGTCTCTAGCTTAGACCTCTAAAAAGTGAGCGTTATGTTCCAATGTGTTTTTAGACTCATTCAGTCCATTTTAAAGTTGATCTTGGATTATGTTTCAGTTTTCAGGCCCTATCGTATGTATATCAAAGAACCTAAAATGCAGCTGGAATGAGTGAAATATCTTTTTACTTCAATGAATACCTACCTACAGGAGGGTATAGAAATCATTCTCAAGCCAAGAAAACCAAGACAAGCGAATGCAAACACTAAGAAACACAATGCATCAATACACTAATCTCACAATGCATCGATACTACTAATGAAAGATTTAAAATTCACTTTCCAATTTTTCAAACATGAAAATTCGTAATGCAAATGTACTTTCACTTTCATATGATAAATGAATGCAAAATTTTGATTTTCTTTTCGTTTTAAATTCAAAGAAGCAAACAAGCAAGTGTGAACTGATTGATCCAAACAATTGTGATCTATGCTTGGTAGTGAAGAAATCGAATCAACATAAAAAATTGTTTCAATAATCGACACCAAAAATCAACTAGCAAGAAAACAAGTAGCAAAAAGAGTCTTAAGAAAATCAAAAGAAGGTTGTGGATGAACCTTGAACAGACAAGTAACCCAAGCAAACGGTTTCTCAACGAAACTTCTAAAGGGCTAGGTCACATAGTTTGAAAACAAAAGACTTACTCAATGAAATCAACGAGATAGTACCTCGACCAAAAGCAATTAAAACAAGCTAATGAGAGACAAGAAACAATAGGGGATAAGCAAGATTGATTAATTCAGGAGGCAAATTTATAAAAACAACTTTACAGGAATCATCGCAAGTGTTACACAGACAACCCGAGATGATTGCAAATTTTACATAGACAACTCGAGATGTCAGCGCAATTTTTACACAGACAACCCGAGATGATCTTAGAAAAACACCTATTTTCCGCCATGATGCGATTTCAAGAGTTGTCGCGGGAATTAAACTAGAAACCCGAGATCATCGCGGGTTTAAAGCTATAAAGTGGCAATGACATCGCGACTGTACACGTCTTTTCCGTGATGATCTGATTTTAGGAATCGTCATGACTGTTTAGCGTAATTACGCGATGATCATGATATAATAAAAGGGTGGTCGTGATGACAGCGCGACTGTTACAATTAAATCCGTGATGAAGCTTAAAAGCATTGACAGACAAAGAAAAACTCCCAAATCAAAACAACCAATATTTCAATCAAATAAGGGTATTTCCCAAGTTGACCTAGGAAACAAAAAAAGGATTGATCACTAATCCCAAAAACTTCAAAAGAGACCAAATAAAAAAAAATCAAGGCAAGAACAAGCAAGAAAAACAAAGGCTAAAGCTCCTCCCTAGTGGAGTCGTCAATTTGTGATGCAGGAAAGTGTTCCCTCTGCGGACAGAGGCAACCCCTCTAGCCCTAGAGTGGGTCTAGTCACAAACAAGGACAGATCAACAATAGCCTTCCTTAAACAGTCAAAGTTGGAGGCCTACCTCAACCAGTGGTCGATGGAGTTCTATTGCACTGCTGCAACTTTTGCTTCCTTCTCCTCAACGAGTGATCAACTTGGAACAAAGCAAAGGAAATACAACAAAGCACGTAATCCGGCAAAAACACTAAACCATTTACTCACAAGGTCAAGAAGTCATGAGCTATCAAGTACATTGCATACAAGACATAGGAAAACATCATTGACTGCATTAATAATGAAATAAGAGTAAGCTTACAACCAAAGTCTTGACGTCACAAGCCTTCTCAAGAGGGTCCAGCCAACAAGTTCTTCAAGCATTCACTCTTGGATGATGGATCTCCCAAACAAGTCTCTCTCTCTCTCACAAGATTGACATGGTATCAAGGGCACTCACAACCTTCCCCAAACAACACTCCCACACTTATCACACACACTAGCTATCTATCAAAGCACTAACAACACTGTACAACCCAAGAATTCTCCAACTATCAACAAGCCAACCAACTGATCATATCAAATATGAGTGCTTAAATAGGAGGAGGAGCCTCCATGAAAGGTGGAAAAGAGAGCTTATCATCAAGGAAGGTAGCCAAATTGACGGAATTGCCACACCAGGGAAGGAAAGCCGACACAAACTAGGCCAACAACCAGGCCTAGAGTCATCTGGAAGGCCGACTGTTGGAACAATTCACTAAATCTAGATCATCACTGGTACATAACTGAGCTTTCACGTTGACATTGCTAGTGATCAGTGTAGCTAGTCATATCATCGCAGAAGAGACCACATAGCCCCATGCTAGTGCGCCATCACGGGAAACACGTGTACTTCCACACTGGCAGCGCGGTCAGTCTGTTGTTGCACGCCTTTCAAGCTTTTATTAAACCAATAATTGTGATGAGGCAGATAACTTTGGAAAAGTGGGTCAATTGGAAACTTAGGAGAACATTTGTCTCTCATTAGCATGTTATCTTAGACACGGGACACAGGGGAAAGAACTGGGAGTGACAACGGTGATAAATTACTGTGTAACAATAGGTTTTTGTTTTCTAAGTAGTATTGATCTATTAATATAATACAAAAAAAGTTACAGAGAAACCTAATCTCAGAGATGTTAAGCATCAATCATCATCAAAAAATGCAACTGTTGGTATTGGACTGCCCCAATAGAGGGGAAACCAGTCCAAGAAGCTTTGAATACTGCCCTTGTTATGGGGGAAGCTAGCCATTGAACCAGAATAACTATTTCGGAGTAGACCTTGGTTTTCCAAAATAAACAAAGAGGAATGCAATCTTGAACCAAAAAGATAGGGACATAACCAAGTAAGAATATGCCATTTCCACCTAGCAGAGAGTCAACCAGAGAATTCAAGACACTTGGCGTGAAGATAGAACACATACAGACCACTAAACCACGAATCACAGAAACATATCCACTTGGAAGCGGACACTTTTTCGAGAGACCAAAAACCACAAAAAGTGAGATGAATCCACCTAGGAGCCGGAGACCTTTGCATGAGGCCATGTGTTAGGCTGTTGGTTCCTCTGGAGCTGGCTCTTCCTCAGTCTGGTAGGCAAACTGATACCAATTGTAATCATCTTTATATACGCTGTGACCTTGAACAGTTGGAGAATCTACAGTGCCTTCAACATCCATCTGTTGCTTACCAGCGTCCCCAGCATTATCTTTGTCATGCAGAGCCTTACTTCTTTCACCTTGCTACTTGTTGCTGATCCCATTACTACCTGTCTCTTCCCTGTTCTGCTTTTTCCCACGACTGGTGTGGAGCACTTGGAAGGTATGCTTTTGACAAGCAATCTAGTGGTTTTTCAATAATAATTCTAACTTTTTCTGTATTATGAGTTCAAAGAAGATACAGGATTTTGATAAAATGTGCGAAAATAGACAAAGGAAGCTCAAGTGCTAATAATTGACATTTTCTATGTAGGAAGACGTGGAAACAGGGGATTGTCGATCAAAAGCAAGGAGCAAAGGGAAAATAACTGTTGTCCCTCCAGCAGGGCACCAGATGTGGACGAGATCAAGCAAAATTAGAGCCGAATAGCCCAGGGAAAGAATGCGGGATACCGGGTCGGAGAGTGCAAGAAGGAAAAGAGAAGAATTGAACGATTAGTGAATCCCTTAGGATCTTTGATCCTGAGGGATCGCTGCTTTAACTTATCTTTTTGATTGTCTAGATACCTCCGTCATTTCTGTTATATAAAGGCACCACGCCATTAAGCAAGGGGACGACTGTTTCGTGATTCTAAGTTTCAGAACAAACTGTGATCATTGAGTCTCGCTGAGACCTGACTTTGTATACTTTTGTTGATGCGATTAATATAGAAGGCTTGGTGTTCATTTCGTCTCTGCATCTGGAGTAACTTAAGGCAGTGTACCCTTGGCAGCTAAGGGCCCGGCTCCGAAGGACACTTGCTTTTGTATTATTATACGATGATTTTTGTGTGGTTTGTTTATTTCTGTTATTTAAGTAATCTGATACATCTTTTATGTGATATACTATGCTCCATTATAATTGATATCTGAATGATTTCTTTATCTCATGTCTCTGCACTATACAATTGGATCTATTTGAATTGCATCTTTCAGTTATCCCTGTAACAGAATGTTGGCATGAATGTTATCGTTATTAGATCCATGTGAAATAGTATTTGTGAGACTTGCAAGCAATATTACTTCGTTCAGAAGCGTAGCCATATCATTTATTATTCTCAGATTGCTATAGTAGTATAGAACATGTACATATGGATGAGAATTGTTGTTTCATAATTTATTGAGGATTGTTGTTCCATTTGATTACTGCTGTTCCATTTTATTACTGCTGTTCCATTTTACTGCTGTTCCATTTACTGCTGTTCCATTTTATTACTGCTGTTCCATTTTACTTTCCACCGTTTTATTTACCTGCCTTTGTTGTTTATGGTGTGAGAGAAGGCCTAAGGCTGTAGTGAGCCCCAGCAAGATGCTGCTTAGCTCCAGTACCTATAAGTCCATGCTCTAATTTCCTTGCTTCATCAGTTTCTAAACAGATGGGTTATTGCTTCCGTACCCTTGACTGATCAACTGCCTTGTGTGATTCTATCTTTTGGGTTAGTTTAGTTACAACTTAGCATTGTTTCCTTTTGAATCATTAGAACACTATACTACTGAGCATTACTCGGACAAATAGCCTCGGATTGAGCTACTCCTTGCAATAACAAATCGTTCTCGGATTGACTTATTAATGTGGGATAATTAGTGGTGTGAGAGACCCTAGTTACAGCTCTACATTTTGGCGCCATTGCCGGGGAGGAGTAATAGCCATGTGCCCTTTACAGAGTAGTGTGCAAGTTTGCTAGGGGGGAGTTGGATTTTAAAAATGAAAGGTAAGAACCTGCGTACGGAGCATGTAAAAGCCCTGCTCCACCGTCCGCTCTCTTAGCAGAATTGCTGGTTGATAGGATTTAGTAGTTTTTA
>APFE030360947.1:103865-166430 GCA_000404065.3 Pinus taeda | reverse complement strand
AACTGGAATTTTCCATTCCAAATCTCATCTGATGCCTCGGATACAGCAATTGGTGCAGTCCTGGGGCAAGAAGAGGATAAGAAGCCATATGCTATTTATTATATCAGCAAAAATTTATCCTCTGCTGAACTCAATTATACTGTTACTGAAAAGGAATTCCTGGCTTTAATACATGCTGTTAACAAATTTAGACATTATATTATAGGCTATCCTGTTGTGTTATATACAGACCATTATGCTATCAAATATTTGGTAAATAAACCTGTTACGAATGCTAGAATAACTAGATGGTTGATCTTATTGTAGGAGTTCGATATCACAATCAAGGATCGACCTGGCAAGGAAAACCTTGTAGCCGATTTTCTCTCACGAATACCAAAATCTATTGAAACAGCAGCGGTAGAAGACCAATTTCCTGATGAACACCTGTTTGTTGTTGCTGTTTGAACACCCTGGTATGCTGATGCCGCCAATTACCTTGCAGTAGGTAAGCTACCAAAACACTTAACCCCTCAAGAACGGAAGCAGATTATTCAGAAGAGCACTCGATTTTCGTGGATTGGAGGCCATTTGTTCCATACAGGGGCAGATATGCAAATCAGGAGGTGTATTCGAGAGGACGAGATCTTCGACATATTAAAAGCTTGCCATGATGGACCATGCGGGGGACATTTTGCCGAAAAAAGAACAGCACATAAAGTATTATAGACAGGATACTACTGGCCTACAATTTTCAAAGTGCGAAAAATTTTCACAGCCTTGACAGCTGTCAGCAAGCAGGACCTGGCAAGCCGATGAAATGCCTCTGAGACCACAATTGGTCATTGAGCCATTTAAACGATGGGCTCTTGACTTCGTCGGACCCATTAATCCACCATCAAATCAGAGGACATACATTCTGGTGGCAACTGACTATGTTACTAAATGGGTCGAGGTTGAATCATTGCCTAAGGCTACAGAGGACTTGGTAATACAATTCTTGTTCCATTTGTTTGTATGTTATGGACTTCCGAGAGAAGTAATCACAGATGGTGGACCACAATTTTTTGGAAATAAACTAGCTGCAACACTTAACAATTATCATGTCCAACATAAAATCACTACCCCATACCATCCGCAGGCAAATGGGCAAGTATAGAGTAGTAATAAGGTCATAGAATCAATTTTAACAAAAACCATTGTAGCGTATAGGTGTGATTGGGCGGCTCGGCTACCTGAGGCACTGTGGGCCTATAGAAACACATGGAGAAGTACGACAGGCTATTCGCCTTATCAATTAGTGTTTGGAAAACAACCAATTTTTCCCATAGAATTTGAAATCCAAACGCTATGAATTGCACAGGAAGTCGGCCTAGATTTGAGTGAGGCGCAAATCAATCGACTACAATAGGTTAATGAATTGGACGAAATTAGGCTCTCTGCATTACAGAATACAACATTGATTCAGTAGCAGCGAGCTAAGTGGCATGATGCACTTATTAAGAATAAAGTCTTTCATGAAGGAGACTAGGCTCTGTTATATGACTCTCGGTTTCAGGACTTCCCGGGGAAACTCCAGACTCGATGGTTAGGACCATACGAAATCCAGAAGGTACATGACAATGGGACCCTTACCCTGATCACAATCGACGGTTCTGTATATGCATTCAAAGTAAATGGCCACCGAGTTCGTCTTTATCGAAAGCCACTCACTCGGGAATCCTTCTGTCAGCAGTTAAGACAAGATACTGATTTGGAAATTTTAAGAGAGGAAGTGGAATCTTCCTCGCCTGTAACTTAAGCAATTCATTTCATAAACTTGTACATAACATCCTGTATATACGTTTTTGATTCTCTATTTGCATTCTCAGTATTTTTGCTACGTTATTTGTGTGATTTTGCTGTTCCTTTTCAAAAGGAACAGCATTTGCGTGTTTTTGTTGTTCCTTTTCAAAAGGAACAACACTTGTGTGGTTTTGTTGTTCCTTTTCAAAAGGAACAACATTGGTGTGGTTTTGCTGTTCCTTTTCAAAAGGAACAGCATTGGTGCGATTTTGTTGTTCCTTTTCAAAAGGAACAGCACTTGCGTGTTTTCGCTGTTCCTTTCCAAAAGGAACAACACTTACATGCTTTCGTTGTTCCTTTTCAAAAGGAACAACATTTGTGTGATTTTGCTGTTCCTTTTCAAAAGGAACAACATTTGCGTATCTTCGCTGTTCCTTTGCAAAAAGGAACAACACTTATGAGAATTTTGTTGTTCCTTTGCGAAAAGGAACAACACTTGGGTATTTTTGTTGTTCCTTTGCAAAAAGGAACAACACTTGTGTGTTTTTGCTGTTCGTTTGCGAAAAGGAATAACACTTGCGTGTTTTCGTTGTTCCTTTGCGAAAAGGAACAACATTTGTGTCTTTTTGATGTTCCTTTGCGAAAAGGAACAACATTTGAGTGTCTTTGTTGTTCCTTTCTCGGAAGGAACAACATTTGCGATTTTTGTTGTTCCTCTCAAAGAAATGGTATCCCACGAATGGATTCTTATCTCAGAAAGGCCATCGGCATGTTCTTACCCTTATTGGATGCTTTGTGCCCATGGTCTCCCAATCTTTTAGATACAGCAATGAATTTATACGATGAACATAAAACATGATATACCGAAATCAGCACATCATAAATCACTATTACTATGAAGCCAGTATGGATAAGAGGAAAAGAGGAGGGACATTAACTTTTCATCTCCGTTGTCATTGTCCTATTCCCGAACCCTGGTTGGTGATTTTCTTTATCATGACGATTTCCCTAATTTTTTTATTTTAAATTATTACTAAGGAGTAAGAGCAAATGATTTATATCTGTCTGTTGGGATTATAAGACTTCTTCCACCATTCCCCGCTCTTAAGGAGTGCGAAAACACCCTTATGTGGAAATAAACAGAAAAGAGAGATGCTCTGCGAAAGAAAAACAAAAACAAAATATGAAAGTTGTCAAATGCAAGATAGGGGGTCTCATTCAGAGCTAGCCTACCATGATCATAAGGATGGAAGCGAAGTGGCTTTCCCATTACGGCCACCACACCAGGGATATGGTCCGAAGGTAAATAAACAAGCAAACCTTGGAACAGGAGGTCTCATCACGAGCCGGCCTGACCACGTTTCGTGCCTACCTTGTGAATGGCATTATGGTTATCTGGTTACCAAGCCGGCATAATGGCCTGCATTTTGACAAAGCACACTCTCAGAATATACACAAAGGAGTCATGGTTCGAGAGGGTGAAATAAACAACTCTGCCAAGGTTATGAACACCTGTTGGCAGCAGAGCTCTGTTAATGGCATCGAAGTCGTAATATTTACACCAACAGGTATGATATTAAATCTTTCTGTCTCTTATATCCTTTGCATAAATCATATGTCACACCCCGATATATATATCGCATGAATATTTATTACCACTGATCATGGCAACAGAACTGACAATGACTACTGGAGACTTCGTACGTTTGAAAGACGTCCAATCCCCCCGGTTCCTCATTATATCACGTAGGCTCTCATATAAAACGCGATCTACCTTTTTGCCTCGGTTTCGGCATTTCGTTGTTTTTTTACAACATGGCATAATTCCATATGCTGTACTTTATGATTTGACTCCCGACTGGCTGCTGCTCCTCTCTTTGACGGCTGGGGGCAGCCTATCAGATCGCGGGGGGGAGGTAACCTCATTGCTGCAGGGGTTACGTGGCTGCACACCATTTGGGCAAGATAATGTATGAAGGAATGGCATGGTTTAACGGTATGATGATTTCATCCTACGGAGATTGCCGTCCACGATCATTTTTTCGTTGCATGCTTCGTGATCCTTTCCAAAAATTGGTATTGATCATCCTCTCTGCGTCGCAAATACCACAAAGAGTTGTTGTTCCATTTCTGAGTAGAATCATGGGTGGAAAGACGGTCCGAAGCGAACCGCACAAGCTGACAGTTTCCGCTGCTGCTCATAAAATCTTGGAAAACGCAGGATGGTTGAATTACTTCAACCGCCTGCAAGAATCAAACGAAGCAGTAGCATTGGAATCCCTGCAGAATTTGCAGGAAAACTAATCCGTAGTAAGAGGAAAGCGGATAGTGGTCATGGAGGACATCATCGCAGAAGTCTCAGGATTACCAGCTGCTGGACCCATATGGATGCTGAAGAAGGAAAGATTGCAAAAAGCTATGGAAATGTTCCAGGACGAAGGCCAAAGCTTGACAGTCAAAGGGAAAGGAGTTCTGCCGGCAACACTTGGGGAACCCTGGACCGAGCTGGCGAAGACAGTGCAAAGTTATATCACCTGCGAACGAAGAAAAGACGTGGTAAGGCCTTGTCACTTAAATCTTTTGGCTGTTTTAAAAGGAAAATGCTCTGTGAATCTCCCTGCACTTTTAAATTCGCTGTTATATGACGCGGCCTGAAGCCTGAAGAAGGCACAACATATAGATGCAGTTGTCAGCCACCATGGACTGATCCGGTTGATAGTGAGCCACAGTCTCACCCAACAGCAGAGCACTTGGGAGGAATTGATTGAAATAGTCGATGGGGGATTGGCTGTACAACCCCCGAAACTTGAACAGTCCTCTAGTACGCCGGAACGTTCAGAAAAACGCAAGGAGCAAGCAACAGAAAGACATGCTGCTTCAAAACGGAAACAACCCTCCGGTACGCTAGAACGACAAGAAGAACACAGAGAACTTGCTGGCACACCCAACCAACCTGAAAGACCAAGGAAGTTAGCCTGGTTGGCTCGGATACGAGGAAGGCTAGAAAGGATTCAGGGAACCACGAACCCGCCAATTGAAATTTTGGATGAACCTCCAGAACTGGAAGGAGGACTCTCCGAAGGAAATGCTGAGCAATTAGAGGCCGAGACTGACCAACCGGAAGGAGAAATTGAAAAAAGAGATGAACGCTCCGAGGAAGAAATGGCCACCGAATAGAGCAACCAAGGAGATGAACACTCGGAGGAAGAAGAGGCCACCGAGTAGGGCAATTAGGAAGAAGATATTGCACAGCCAGGGGGTAGCCCGGTGCAGGACCCTCCAGGTGAGGAGGAATTGGCAGCAGTTCTAGCCAATATGGGAGAATATGGCCAGCCCTCCAGCACAGGAGGTGTCCCTGACGGTCCCCCAGAAGAAGAATTACCCGAGGAAATGCATACAGAAGAGGCAGAGGAAGAAAACCTGCCTGGATATGATAATGAAATAGAGGACAACAATCAGGGTCAATTTGTCCCCAAGACACCGGAAGATATCCCAGATGAAGAAGGAACGAGCTTAAGGGCCAAACCCTCTGCTGAGGCAAAGGAAATTAAGAAGTTAGGAAAGAAACAACAGAGGTTGCTGGGCACCATAGCGAGACTCCGGTAGCAAATTCGAATGTTGGAAGCCAGCCTGAGAATACAAAAGACCGTGAGGAAAAGGAGGAGGACCACGGCAGCAAGAACCCCGAGGACAAGAACCCGTTTTGCTGGTCGAAACCCCATCAGGAGACCTACTACCGAGGAACAATCTGTTGTTCCAAATAATAATGAGGAACAGGGTGTTGTTTCAAATGACATGGAGGAACAAACTGCTGTTCGAAATAGTAGGGAGAGGCAGACTGTTGTTCCATCTAGCCCTGAAGAACGAATGGACATACCAATGGACAGCAAGAGGCTCTGATGGCAGAAGGACCACATCAACCCTCTATTCGCGTTAAGAAAGAAACAGAAAGCAAAAAGGTCCAAACATAAGCACCACCCTCGGGCGTAATTCGGGTCCTAAACTCCAAGCAATGTAATAGAAAGGTTCAGGCTAAACTTCCAGCCTCTACGGCTTCGTGGAAAAAGGAACCAAAAACCAGAACCTTGTATAAAATGATGAAGGAAGCTCAGCAAGAAGCTGAGCAGTTGCGAGAATAGACAGTCCCCAAGGAGAAATACAAAGAGCTCCAACAACAATTTCGAGACCTCAGTCAGTCCGAGAGCCAGGCCTTTGAAGGATGGCAGAAGGAGCGGGAAAAGGTTGCTAAGGTAACTCGTCGATTAGATAGTGTTGTTAAGCAGATGGACACTGTGTGTTCCTTATATACTGATGTTTTAACTTGTAGGGCCCCTGCTAAAAATTATGCTTTATTTTTGCTTGAACGATATCTGAGATTAAAAATAAAAGCCGTTAGGGCAGGAGCACCCATCCACATCAACACTGTTAATGACTTTATACACTGATGTAAGCATTATGGAGTTAAAGTTCAAAGGCTATTATGCGAGTTTTACCTGCACAATCTTGTGCTAGACCAGGAGACTGATTTAAATCCTGGCCCTTTGGTTGGCGATATACAACTCCAAGCCTTTATCTCATTTGGGGTTAATCAGTTGAAATGGCTCAAAGCTTACAACACCTTCCAGAAACAAGAGAACAACTTAGATTTATGGGTACGAGCTGAACCTAGAAACCCAGTGACGCTATGGAGAGAACATAGGAGTCTTATGAGGATCCCAGGTGTCATTGAGATATTAGGTCCCATGCACGAAGACTTGATCCGAAATAGTCTGGAATACTTCCTGACTATTAAAGACCTGGCCATCGATGCTGCAGAATTTCGATACCGGACCTCTAACCCAAACATCCAGCTCAGGGAACCCTTCAAATATGAGAATTTTGAGCTGGATGCAAGCTGATTGAGTCTTTATGGGGAATGGATTCTGCGAGCATGGCCATCCTGGTTGGGGTATCGATTTCGCAGTCCAATTATTTGGCACCCTGCACCCAGATATCAGGCCTTATATGAGATGCCTGCAGATCAAATAGATCAGTTCTTTGACCATCTAGTTGCTCATCATGGTTGTCGGCCTCCTCGCGAGATCCCTTCTCCAGCCTATTCTCTCACTGCTTTGCATGTCAACTATAACGTTTTCATGAGGCCATGAAACAGGGTAAGCACGGGGGTGTGTGGAGCACTTGGAAGGTATTCTTTTGACAAGCAATCTAGTGGTTTTTCAATAATAATTCTAACTTTTTCTGTATTATGAGTTCAAAGAAGATAAAGGATTTTGATAAAATGTGCGAAAATAGACAAAGGAAGCTGAAGTGCTGATAATTGACGTTTTCTATGCAGGAAGACGTGGAAAAAGGGGATTGTCGATCAAAAGCAAGGAGCAAAGGGAAAATAACTGTTGTCCCTCCAGCAGGGCACCAGATGCGGACGAGATCAAGCAAAATTAGAGCCGAATAGCCCAGGGAAAGAATGCGGGATACCGGGTCGGAGAGTGCAAGAAGGAAAAGAGAAGAATTGAACGATTAGTGAATCCCTCAGGAGCTTTGATCCTGAGGAATCGCTGCTTTAACTTATCTTTTTGATTTTCTAGATACCTCCGTCATTTTTGTTATATAAAGGCACCACGCCATTAAGCAAGCGGACGACTGTTTCATGATTCTAAGTTTCAGAACAAACTGTGATCATTGAGTCTCGCTGAGAACTGACTTTGTATACTTTCGTTGATGCGATTAATATAGAAGGCTTGGTGTTCATTTCGTCTCTGCATCTGGAGTAACTTAAGGCAGTGTACGCTTGGCAGCTAAGGGCCCGGCTCCGAAGGACACTTGCTTTTGTATTATTATACGGTGATTTGTGTGTGGTTTGTTTATTTCTTTTATTTAAGTAATCCGATACATCTTTTATGTGATATACTATGCTCCATTATAATTTATATCTGAATGATTTCTTTATCTCATGTCTCTGCACTGTACAATTGGATCGATTTGAATTGCATCTTTCAGTTATCCCTGTAACAGAATGTTGGCATGAATGTTATCGTTATTAGATCCATGTGAAATAGTATTTGTGAGACTTGCAAGCAATATTACTTTGTTCAGAAGCGTAGTCATATCATTTATTATTCTCAGATTGCTATAGTAGTATAGAACATGTACATATGGATGAGAATTGTTGTTTCATAATTTATTGAGGATTGTTATTCCATTTGATTACTGCTGTTCCATTTTACTGTTGTTCTATTTTATTACTGTTGGTCCATTTTACTTTCCACCATTTTATTTACCTGCCTTTGTTGTTTATGGTGTGAGAGAAGGCCTAAGGCTGTAGTGAGCCCCAGCAAGACGCTGCTTAGCTCCCAGACCTATAAGTCCATGCTCTAATTTCCTTTCTTCATCAGTTTCTAAAGGGATGGGTTATTTCTTCCGTACCCTTGACTGATCAACTGCCTTGTGTGATTCTATCTTTTGGGTTAGTTTAGTTACAACTTAGCATTTGTTTCCTTTCGAATCATTAGAACACTATACTATTGAGCATTACTCGGACAAATAGCCTCGGATTGAGCTACTCCTTGCAATAACAAATCGTTCCCGGATTGACTTATTAATGTGGGATAATTAGTGGTGTGACAGACCCTAGTTACAGCTCTACAACTGGACAAAGTAGCTTGCATCACAGACTCTTCCTTGAGCGCATGCAGTGCCTGAGGCGAGCCATGACTGAATTGACAGCGAAAGAATTGGAATGAAGGCGACAATGAGCGGAAGTAGGGGTGGGTGAACCACAATCAAGAAGACAATGACAGGAATGCGAAAAATGAAAACCATTACCAAAATCCCGACAAGGGAGAATTAGGCAGCGACTACCTGTAGCAGTTCTGAAACATGGTTCAGTCGCTTGCGGAGGACAAATGCCATGGAGAAGGGGAGGAATAACAAAATCGTTTGCAGGGGCCATGGTGTTGAAGGAGGTGAGCTCGTCACAGCTTTTGGAGTCAATAAATGTCACTTGCAAGGTGTTTTTAATCCATTTGCAGTGAGCTCTCAAGACAAAGCACTTAGCCAAATGGCTTACCAACCTGCCGACGATCCATCTTGTCATTTAAAGGTCGTTTTTGACACTCACATCCGGGTGCGTTTCCTCTGCGTTTTCCCTTTCCTTTTGCACTAGATCATTGAAATCCTGCAATTGATGAGTATTGGCTATATTTCTAAGAGCTCCTACATGAAGAGTCTTACCACTTTCAACGCCAATGTTTGCTAGGAGGTCTACTACTTTGTTACCATTCCAACGAGTGTGCCTGATGGTAACTACTCTATGAATGAGTAGCCACTATTCAATCTGTTCCAACCTTTACACCAATCTCCAATTGCTACCCACTTTATGTGCTGGAGTTCCCTGTAAGATTTGGTTGATCATGTTAATTAAGATCTGAGAGTCACCTTCAATTATGAGTGGGAAGAATCTATTGTTCTGAGCCAAGAGAAGTCCTTGCCAAATTCCTTCTAATTCGGCTGAGTTGTTTGTATCCCAACCTATTGAACCCATGAATGTTTGGAGAACATTTCCCTTGTGATTTCTAAATATTCCCCCAAAATCTTGCTTTACCTGGATTTCCCTTTGATGCTCCATCAAAATTGAGTAGTACCATGTGTGGTGCGGGTGCAGTCCATTTGTCAGGTGTATCTCCAGAGGGAGGAATTTTACTTAGGTGTACCTGCTCATGGTTCCACTGAAGGTTCCAGTTTAGCCATATATTTTGTTCCTGTGGTGTGGATGGGAAATCATCATCAAGCCATGTTTGGAGCTTCAAGGTTTCTCATATGTTTTGACATATATTGATCCATAGAACTTCTATGGGAGAGGAATGGTTTTTGAAGATGCGGCTATTTCTCTCTTTCCAGATTGTCCACATGAGGAAACCTGGTATTAGCTTCCATAAGGCGTTTAAGATTTTGATTTTATAAGGGTGAGGTGCCCAAGAACGAATAGTGTTGGTTGAATTCTCCTTATTTCATCCATCTCTTTGAAATCTGAAGCTAACCTTCTCCCAAAGTCAGGTTGCTAATAGACATGAGTTTAGGAGATGTTCCTTAGTTTCTTTTGCCTGTTTACAATTTGGGCAGATGGAAGGTCTGTGAAAACTCTGTTTCCTTAGATTATCCCAAGTAAGGATTCTATTTTGGCACAACAACTAGAGAAAGGTGGAGATTTTTGGCCAAATTGGTGGTTCCCAAACTTTGTGCCAGAGGCTATCCTTGAGAGTATGGTCCCTTAGTATTATCTGATATGCTTCCTGGGAAGTGAAGGTACCTCTCATTTCATAACCCCATCTGATGATGTCTTTATTATCTGATTGGAAAATTTTCCTGTTTGAGAGTTCTGTATCCAGGCTATCTTTGATGGATTGTGTGGCTTGCCTAAGAATGAGGTTTTAGCATAACCATTGCCTATAACCTTGGTTGTGAACTTCCTCCCAAAGTTGATTTACTTTGATCATCGGTTGCTCTACCCAATATTGAAGCTGGTGGGGCGTGAGTAGGTCCTTCAATTTTGGTCTTTACTGCCAGGAGTCCTCCCAAAACCTCGCATTATCTCCATTCTTGATTTCCCAAAAACTGTGTTGTTGGATTAGATCTTTATCTTGTTTGGCAGCATTCCAAATTAGAGAGCCTGTGCCAACTTCTTTGAGCTGAATTAAATCATCCACTAGTCTATTATGAGCATACTTAGCTATCCAGAGGATTGCCCAAGGAGTATATGGGTTCAAGAGCCATTTCCACCAAATGCGCGCTCCCATGACCTCGTTGATGTGTTGAGGATCCCGTAATCCAGTGCCTCCAAAGGATTTTAGGTGACAAAATGTTTCCCACTTTACCAGAGCCCATTTTCTTTTTTGTTTCGTATTCCCCCATAAGAAGTCCTGTTGAAGATTTTTGATTGCTTTAAGAACCCATTTGGGTGCTGCCAGGACTGTGAAGAGGTAGAGTGGCATAGATTGTAGCACCGCCTTGATTAGAACTAGGTGACTCATCATATTGAGAGCTATGAAAGTCCATGAAGAGATACGGGCTTCCAGTTTTTCTAGGAGAATTTTCTAGGTTGAGTGCTTTAAGGCATAAGTTGTCATTGGAGCTCCTAGGTATTTGGAGGGCAGAGATGTAATCGAGAAGCACAAAATTCTGGCTATGGAGGCTTGAGTGATGGGAGGTGTGTGAAAGAAGAAGACTTGAGATTTTGATTTGTTAATGCAGGCGCCAGAGGCATTCGAAAATTCAGATAAACTTGATTTCAGCTTATGGGCTTCCTGGACCGAAGGATGACCAAATAACATATTGTCATCCACAAATTGCTGGTGGGTGAAAGCAAGGGTATTCTGGAAAGAAAGGCCACGTAATTGCTGGTTTTGAAGGGCATCTTTGATGTAACGTCCAATACCTTCCGCCATAATAACAAATAGAAAGGGTGAGAGAGGGTCCCCTTATCGGATACCTCTGGACGGGTGGAAGGGGGTCCCATTGACAAGAATTGAGAAAAAGGTAGAAGTGATGAGATTCATAATCCATCTTACCCAAGGGGGAGTAAAGCCAAAGGCTAGCATCATTTTTTGAATATATTTCCAGCTTAAAGTATCGAAAGATTTTGAGAGGTCGATTTTAGGAGCATACCTGCCTTTTAGGTTTGCTTTAGGGAGTGAATGATTTCATGAGTGAGAATTATGCCATCGGTGATCTGCCTTCCTTCCACGTAACTTGATTGCTCCGGTGATATAAGAAGAGGAAGCAGGGGCTTGAGGCATGTGGTGATCAATTTGGAGACAATTTTAAATAATACATTGCATAGTGCAATAGGTCAGAATTTGTCCAGAGTCTGGTTGTTCTCCTCGTTAGGGATGAGGGTGATGAAGGTGGCATTCAAGGATGGAAGCATCCATCTGTTAACTCTGGACTCCTCGACTACTTGCGAGACTTCCTCCTTGATTAGATCCCAGAAGTTGTGAAAGAAGTCCGAAGTGAAGCCGTTTGGTCCGGGTGCTTTCCCAACTTTGAGTTGTCGCATAACTGTCTCCACTTCCTGTAAAGAAATAGGCCTGAGGAGTATTTGATTGTGTTCCTCAATTACGATCTTAGGAATAACCTTGATGATCTTCTCTATAGCTGGAAGCCAATCAGTCTCCGTTTCCTGATGCACCCTCCAAAAGTGGGTGAGGAGTTCCTGTTCTATATCTTCATGCTTCTCTAGATGTTCCCCTTGTCAATTTTGGAGGAGAGTAATGTTGTTGTGCATTCTCTATTGGATAGTGGTATGGTGGAAGAACTTTCTATTGCGTTGGACCCCTTTAAGCCATCGGATCCTCGATTTTTGTCTCCAGATAATCTCTGTCTGTCTTGCTCTTTCTGAGATCTTCGTTTGTAGGTTGACATTCCAGTTCTGCTATGGTTTCGGATATGCCTTCAACTATGATTCTCTACTGTAATTTTTGCATTTCTTGTTCAAGAGTGTTTTGCACCTGAAAGATATTGTCGAAGGTAAAGCGATTCCACTGTTTTATTTTTTCCTTGATATGTTTTAGCTTTTGTTGGAGCTTGTACATTTTTGCGACTTCTGGTGGTGTGAAATTTCTCCATGTCTCTGTTATCAGGTTATGAAAATCGGGGTGATTCAGCCAAAAGCCTTCAAAGTGAAAGGGTCTGCGAAAATTGTCTCCCGGTCTTTGCCAGTGAAGCCTAATAGGTCAATGGTCCAAGCCAGAGAGTGGTAATATAGAGGCCAAGAGATCCCCACCAAGATGTATTGCGTTATCAGAGATCGGGAATCTATCTAATCGAGATGCAATTTGGTGGGCATCTGCACGCTTGTTGTTCCAAGTATAAACACCATTGTTGAATTCCATATCTATAAGCCTATTGTTATGAATGTAGTTTTTGAAGTGCGTGCTTTCACAGTCTAGCTTGATCCGTCCTCCTCTTTTTTCCTCCAATCTTGTAATCATGTTGAAGTCCCCTCCTGTGATCCAAAGTGGGTGGGATCTTTCTGAGTTGATCTGAGTTAGGGTGTTCAATGTGTCTACTTTGTTTGTTGCCTCCTAGGGGAAGTAGACATTAGTTAAGTGTCCATGAACATTTGTCCCTGTTAAATGAAACTTGGCCTGAATAAAGTGCTTACTGGCATGTATGTTGGTAAGCGTTATAGCTCTATCATCCCAAACGATGGCTAGCCCTCTTGAGGCTCCCATGGCTTCCACCGCCACTTCTTTGCTTCTTGGCCATGCTTTGGCAAGGATCTGATCCAACGTTGTGGAATTACACTTGGTCTCTTGCAAGAAGAGAATTTGAGGCTTTTCCTGTTGTAGCATGTTCCTTATTAATCATCCCTTCCCTGGGCTATTGAGCCCTTTGATGTTCCATGAGATGAACTTCATGATTCACGATTGGAAAGGGGATTATAGTATTTGGTGAGCTTGGAGTATCTTCAAGATTCCACCAGCATCTCCCCCATGTGGATGGTTCTTTGAAGATCGGTTTTTCGTCCTCGTTTCTTATTGTCTTTGAAGATATTTCTTCCATCCCACTGACTACCAGTTTAGACGCCTAATGATCTTTGCTTTTGTGCTCTTGAGAGAATTACTTCTAAGTTCTCTAGCTATCGCTCAGGAATTTTGTCATATTCCTTTTTCTTAAAAGCCTGTTCAAGTCCCAGTATATCTAGATCTTCGATGTTAAAGCTCTCTGGTTCCTCTTCCATGTGATGTATTGTTTCCTGCTTTGCTTTTGTATCATCTACAATCGCGACCTACATCTGAGTGTCATCTACGTCCATACCTTGAGCAGTCCTTTTTTGCATGTTACTGGGAGAGGGTGTTTTGGTGTTCGCGGGTTGCTTAGAAGTGAGGGCTTTCTTTGAGCTTGATGGAGCAGAATGGGCGGAAGTCTTAGGAATGGCTTCAGGTTGTTTCTGATTATCTAAAATATGAACCTCCGGCTGGAGTAGGATTTCAAAGCTATTGCTTGTTGAAGGCAAGGAGGTGCTAGTGACAGGTTTTTTGACTGAGGTAGAGGACTTTTTATGGGTCTTTTTGCGATTTGGAACTTTTGTGAACCCATCCGAGTCAGATTTTTCCATTGAAGGGGTGGTCGTGGATCTCATATTGGAGGGACAGTCTCGGAATAAATGGCCCAGGGTGTCACATTTTAGACAGTGGAATGGTACATGCTCGTAATCTATTGTTTGTAACCATTCATAATCATCATGGTAGAGGCTTACCGTGTCCGGGAGAGCTTTGTTGAGGTAAATGTATACACAGATCTGCGCATAGGAGGTGTATCACTTCAGCTTTGTCTCCTTTGCCACTTTGATGAATTTGCCTAAACCATTCCCAATGTCTCGCAAAGATTTTTCGTCCCAATACTCCAGAGGGAGAGAATAAAAGCGCAACCACACCAAGGCCCAGCTCAGATCTTCTTTGTCTGGGTTAAAGAGCTTGATCCATCCTCTTAGGTATAGCCCTGCTGTGTTGAAGAAATATGGTTCTCCATCCAATACCCTCTTTCGGTCCTCCAAACAATTGAAAATGGCAGTAAAGAAGCCCTTAGGCCCTAACTGCAGTGTTATGTGCCCTTTTGGCTTCCATTTGGCTGTGATCCAGCTGTGGAAAGCTTTCTCCATTGGCCAAAGGCCTATGAACTTTCCTATCAAAGCATGATCCCTCATAAATTGGATCTGAGTGTTGATGCGTTGACTTGGGAGCTCGATTTTAGGTCTGTCAACTGCTACCAGCTTGCAGGCATTTGACGTCACTCGTGGTTCTTCATTTGTGTTGTTATCCGTTGGCATATTTTCATTCTCTATTGCTGTATCTTTTGGATGGTCCATCCTAACATTTTCAGTCTGTCACAGTTCGTTTTCCGTATTAGTGGGGGGAGTTATCATGTACTCCCCTTGGAGGGGTTCCAATGCCCGATAGCTCTTCCTTATTGTGCTGTAGCTGCCTTATGGCTGAAGGTTAATGGCAGAACGACATAGTCTGTGAAGGTCTGCCAGTTGCAGAGCAGCGTCAAACATTAAGTGCTCCGCTCTCCATTTTCATTCGAAGTGAAATATCATATTAAACATAGGTTTGATCTAAAGTGGTCATTGTATTAAATTAAAGTTGTCTTAAAATATTTTTGTCTCAAAATGCTTTTGTCTTAAATATAAAGTTTTGTCTTAAAATAATTTTATCTTAAATTGTTTTTGTCTTAAACCGTTTTTGTCTTAAAATAATTTTGTCTTAAACTATTTTTGTCTTAAATATAAAATTTTGTCTTTAAATTTTTGTCTCAAACTACTTTTGTTTTAAATATAAATTTTTGTCTCAAAATATGTTTGTCTTAAATTATTTTTGTCTTAAATATAAAGTTTTGCCTTAAAATATTTTTGTCTCAAACTATTTTTGTTTTAAAATATTTTTGTCTTAAACTATTTTTGTCTTAAATATAAAGTTTTGTCTTAAAATATTTGGTCTCAACCTATTTTTGTCTTAAAATTTATATTTAAGACAACTCAATTAAAGTTTATATTTAAGACAACTCAATTGATATTAATTTTTATTGTAAAACAACTACAATAAAAAATGAGTTTTTGAGACTCAAAAAAAGGAATTGTCTATAATGGGACTTTTTGGAGATTCCGTTGACGGAATCCGGCCGCGGATGAAATGAGGTTAAATTTGATTTTCAGCAGTTAAAATGCTTTTTTAACTGCATATTTGTATTCATCACCCTGAAAAACCCCTGGGACCCTTTGATTGTGCAGAAACTAGTTATCAAACTTGGGATTCCGATAAATTGCTACATGATTTTAACCGAAAAAATCCGCCGGAAAGGCTTTCAAAAAGTCTCATTATAGACAACTGCTCAAAAAAATGTCTCAAAAGTGCTCTTGGTGTAGTGGTGGAGGATTAGGAAGACGCATTGAGGAATGGATAGCTTCCTTGAGAAGCCACCGCCCCAGCCCCACGGAACTCCAGAAGCTTCCTTACTGTGTATAAAAATCTGTTCAGCAATCAAATAAGCAAGTTCTGAGTTTTGTGCATTAAGTTCAGAGTTGAGCGCTCTCTGATTGCCTTGCCTTCCAATAAACTCTTGTGTTGCACCTTGAATTAAGGCTTCAAGAAATGAAGCGAGATCTTCTTTTCTAAGTCGAAGCTTCACCCGCAAGGTCAATCCGTCGGTAGAGTAGGAAGTAGAAATAATCTTGACACTGCCTCTATTGATCTTATTAACCACATCATCAACTGGTTCTTGATTTACTGAATCTCTGCCTATCTCTGCACAAGACTCTCGCTGTAACCTGGAAACACTGGCGCTTGGTACGCTATGATCAGAGAAA
Source organism: Pinus taeda (assembly GCA_000404065.3). Taxonomy (NCBI): domain Eukaryota; kingdom Viridiplantae; phylum Streptophyta; class Pinopsida; order Pinales; family Pinaceae; genus Pinus; species Pinus taeda. The sequence goes on along the minus strand of APFE030360947.1, from coordinate 150,304 downwards.
AGTCTTGCAAAGTGCCACCTATTCCTATTGTTATTGTAAACCGTGACTTTATCTTGTGGGATTGGGAGGGGAATGAGATAATAGAGATGATCACCTAGAAGCGGGTGAAACTGCCCATGGCAAGTGGAGGACCAGCGGGTGCCTCAAAAATCCCATGATTTGGATAATGGATGAGTATTTCCTTCACACAAACAGGAGTCTGCAGCTTCATCACCGTTCCGTTGGCTTTCATGATCTTTATCCGACGATGACGACAGATACCTCGCAGCAGCACGTTACCCATCTTGCTCTCTTCTGCATATAGGGTGATGGAGGCTTCAAATAGAAATACCTATGCTATTCTATTCTCAGAGATGGAGTTTCAAAGACAGATACCTAACTTAGCTATCCTGCTCTCTTCTGTATATAGAGTGATCGATTCTTAAAACAGAGATACCTATGCTATTCTCTTCTATTCTATGCTAAGAGATGGAGACACCGAATAGAGATATCTATGCTATTTATATTCCCCGTTTTTCCTTTCTCATCGTATATGGTTTGCTTATACAAGTGTTATTTGTATATAGAGAGGAGATTGGGTGAACCAGAGATGATTGAACCTGACACGTAGGCTTTATACAACAGATTACCACAAATTCTAATATTTCGTTCAGCTCCATTTTATTTCTCGATTAAGTTCAAGAAACGTACTAAGAAATCAAATATTTTTTCAACTTCACATTTGATATTCGCTCCAGCATTTATACAACAAATTACCAGCAATTCAAATGAGTATATTATTTCTCAAATAAATGCAATTACAAATTTATTATTACAAATAAACTTTTGTTTAGAATTTTTCTCCGTAACGAACATCTATATTATAGCCCCACGCGTGTAAACTTGTTTACGCGACTTCCGTGCCGTGATTCCATAATTACAAGTCGACCCCAGGGATTTTTTTTATTGCGACCGACTTTAAAATGAATATTCTAGATTTTCGTTCCGCGGAATTACATGTCCACTTGGTGAATATTCTAGATTTTCGTTCGTGGAATTACATGTCCACTCGGCCATGCGAAACAATGCCCTTATGACATAAAATTTTTTTTCCAGAAGAAAAATCATATTTGTATTGATGGAGTAAAGTCAATTACATATAACGTTTTATCCTTATGACATAAAAACTTGACAAGTCAATTCTATGTGCTAGCAGTTGGAAAACAATTCCCTTATGACATAAAGCTTGACACACGCATAAATACATCTATCAAACATATATTCTAACAATTCTATGTGCTAGCAGTTGGAAAACAATTCCCTTATGACATAAAACTTTACACACGCATAAATACATCTATCAAACATATATTCCACCAATTCTATGTGCGAGGAGTTGGAAATATGTGTGGACTACTGGTTTTCCTAAAATAAAAAATGTACCAAAATGACACTGGCCCAAAATGAATTTGATATCTAAAATTTCTATGTGCACGTTAGACAAATGTCAAACCTAAGGTTTCTCTGGAAATAGAATTTACCAAAATTACATTAGCCATATTCTAAGATTTAAAATGTGCGAGCCTAACTTAATTTGGCTCCGTGTGATTTGACAAAGAATGAAACGGAAAAATGGAGCAGTGGTTGCTCTTCTTAATATGAATGGCTAAAAATATGTATATTGTAAACATCAATAATAAATAACTGAAGTAAGAGTGGACACTTATGGAGTAGAACTCAAGTAAGACTAAACGGCTTATGACACCTAGCAAACAAGAAATAAATTAAGATGACACCGAACCAACAACTAACTAACAGTGAGATTAATATCTCAATATCCCCTAATCTCAACTGTTACATGTAGTGACACTTACAATGCCTAGTTGTTCTCTTTGAAATTCAAATACATTCTTGAAATTCAAATACATTCTTGCCCAATGGCTTTGTGAAAATGTCTACTAGTTGATATTTCGAACCACAAAAAGAAAGTATTATGTCCCCATCATTGACAAACTCCCAGATGAAATGAAAACAAGTGTCAATGTGCTTGCTTTTCTTGTGGACTACATGATTTTTTGATAAGGAAATAGCCGAACTGTTATCACAGTAAATTGGAGTTGGCTCCTTCTGAGTATTTGAAATATCTTTCAATAATCTTCTTAACCACACAGCTTGACAAGCTGTTGAATTTGCCGCTACATATTATGCCTCTGCAGAAGATATTGAAGCGATTGGCTCCAAGATGAAAAGCATATCGTGAGGTGCTTTTGCGATCATTTAATCGTTATTTGTATAACCTGAAAGTGAACATTTTCCAGAATGTGTATAAAACAAACCATAATCTATTGTCCCGACAATATACCTTAAGATCCTTTCTGCAACCTTCCAACGAGAAATCTTAGGCGACTGCATAAACCTGGAGACAAAACTTGTTGCAAACATAATATCAGGTCCAGTTGAAGTGAGATATAACAAGCTACCAACTAGACTTTTATACAATGTCGAATCAACTGATGGTGCCACATCTTCTTTGTTCATTTCTGTTCCTTGAGAAATTGGTGTATTTGTAGGTTTGCAATTGGTCATTCTCAACTTTTTGATGATATCACTGGCATATTTTTGGAGGATTGGTGAATTTCAATGCCTAAGAAGTATTTCATGACTCCTAAATCTGTCATATCAAACTCTTTTTACATTGCTCCTTTGAAATCTTCTAACATCACATTTCTTGTATAAAGAAGATCATCTACATAAAGACATACAATCATAATTTTACCCTCATTCATTTTGGTATACAAAGTTGGCTCATGATAGCTAAGGTTGAAAAAACCAAGAATAAGATGTTTCCTTTGACTCTTAGAAGTCAAAACGTTTCACAGTCTTTTGCACAAAATGTGTCAAGAATAGATGAGTCTTAGCTATGGCATTCTAGATATGGTCACATACCATTCAAAAGTCTAAGTCAACCTCAAAAACAGACAATAGTCATTGGTCTCCCTACTATGAATGAGAAATACTGTAATTGTGAAATTTGTGTTATGTCTAAGCATAAAAGAGACAACTTTCCCACATCTTCCTCTAGAGAAAAAGAGCCTTTAGAGCTTGTCCATACGGACATATGTGGTCGAATGCAAACACAATCTATTGGTGGTAGTCTTTATTTCCTGACATTCATTGACGATTATAGCATGAAGACATGGGTGTATTTTCTGAAAAGCAAATTAGATACATTCTCAAGGTTCAAAGAATTCAAAGAAAAGCAGAAAAGTGGAGTGGAAATCCTTTGAAAGTAATCAGATCTGACAGAGGAGGAGAGTACAACTTCAATCAATTGAAAGCATTTTGTCAACAATAAGGAATCATAATGTAGAACACAACAAGATATACTCTACAACATAATGGAGTAGCAGAAAGGAAAAATCAATCAATCATGAACATGCCCAGATGTATGCTTCATGAGAATAAGTTGTCAAACAATTATTGGGCTAAAGCAGTTTCGATAGCAGTGTATGTTTTCAACAGATCTCCAACAACCACTCTCCAAGATACAGTATGTTAGAGTCGGTCTTGTCAGTCCTCCATCAGATATCAAAACTCTTTCTGCATTTCATTTCTAGGTGTCTCACTCCATTCACTCAGCTGCATTTCACTAGGGGCATGCCATAATCTGACGGGAGGACCTTGTCAGTCATTACCGCTTACCCCTCATGTCTGGCACCTGTTGGCTTAGGTCTTTTCATCAATGTTTATTAAAGTCCATGACAGTCAATGTTTGATCATTTAGTGGACAAGAGTCATTTCCAGTCATTAGGTCTAGGGATTAGTCAATTTGGTCTTCAACAATGTCTAATAAATCCATGCAGACCAGAGGGAGGCCCTTACAAAGTTTTGATTTAAAGATTTTCATCGTCATGTTGAAAGATTACGACTGTTCTTCAAAACTCTGTTTTGAAGAAAAGTCAAGAAGGCGCAGTCACGGTTTCCTTCGCCAAATTCCACGTCAACAAAAGGGAAAAGTGAAATACAGAGTTGAATTAAATCAGGGAAAAAGTGCCAAAACAAAACATTATCAAAGTGGGTTTTGAAGAAACAAAAATCAAAACCATGACTCCAATGTCTTTATATAGAATTTTTACAAGAAACAATGTCATTTTGCACACCAAGGTTAGAGAGAAGCATTTCAAAGTGAGTTTGAGAGCTTGCGCATGTTTTGATTGAGGTTGGAGGTGTTTTGACAGGCGCAGTGCACAGGCAGAGGGGCGCAGCACATAGAGGGAGAGTGGTGCATTGGGTGCGACCACACAGTGTTAAAATAACAGAGGCACGACGCACACAAACGGCGCGGCACACTGGGTATGCTGCACAGAGCACACCCATAAAGGCCTGATTTTGCTCCAAATTACAACAAATCGCCTTTGAATCCCTTGAAATTGACAGGTAGGGTCGACATCTCGGTTGCTCATACATTTTTGTGAATATGATGGTGGTTTATGGCCGTTTATAGTTGCAATAAAAACTCTTAAACCCTACCACTTGAAGTCATCAAAACCATTGTTGTTAGGGTTGAAAATTCATTGTGTTGATGCCAAGGTTCCTCCTCCCTTTCATCCTTCCCATCTTTCCATCGTTCCCTTCCCCCCTATCCCATTTTTACCTATTTTTCCCTACCCTAAAATGTTACTAAACTCTTATTCCCTCTCCCCTCCACTCATTTGTCAAATGTAAAACCCCAAAATCTTACCTTATAAAATCCCCAAACCCTCCTACATGTCCCTAAACAAAATTTCTCCCCATAATCCCTAATCCCATCATATTATTCCCCTTCCTAACAGTCCCTTTTGCATTGTTCCCCTTGGTGGCAGAATTCATAACAACACATAGTTTGATACATCATCAAAGGGCAGTCCAAGCACAGTCCATATACAACAGTCATGACATCTAAACATTCATCGGAGTATGAAGTGGAAACCCAAAGTGATTCATCCATGGAAGAACAGGCTCCCCGGAGACATCATAAAAGTGGCAGACATGTTAGGGATGAACCAACCACCCTTACAGAATTGCAGGCCTGCCCTCTTGCTATGTCATGTTTCCAGCATCTGTCATGTTTTGAGTTTTGTCAAAAGGTGGCTAGTGTTCGAGTTCATCATGAGTTGGCTAGACTTTTTGTGCTTCACTTACATGGAGATCATGCTATCTTAGTCGGTGTCACCTTCACACTCACACTTGAAACTGTCTCATTAGAAACCGACATACCGAACGTTGGAGAACCATGGCACAAGAAATAGAAGGTCGATCGGCAACATTATGAGCCATACATTAAGGCCATTTTCTTGAGGCATCTCAAAAGAGTCTTTCCATTCTGATATCTGAAGGATGAATATGCTCCACTAATGAAGTTGATCATCAAATATTTATGCCCTTTTCACCCTCCTAAACAATCTTTTCATTTCACAGTATTTCAAATTTAATTGCTAGACTTTCCGCCTGTCTTGCCTCACAAAGTAATCTGTGCCTTTGCGTTAAATTCTATGCTCATGCTGTTCATTGGTCCCATACATCCTAGAAACTTAGTCATTTATCAAAAATTTCCTCTTGTTTCCATATTTATTTACCTAGCCTAAAATCAATATTCATTGTAAGTCATATCAGACCATATCGTTTATTTATTTACTAAGTGTGACCTGCAGAGAGTCCTCTCCTGTTCTGGTATGGCTAGCTACCAGACTGAGCGTGGTTTGTGGTTACCCTGAATTTTGCCTTCCTTCAGCCTAAGGCAAATTTAGGCTCTAACACAATACCTCAAGAAGCATGGGATGGTAGAAAATTAAATGTATCTCACTTTAGAATTTTTGGATTAGTAGATTTTTCACATGTTCCTGAGAAGCTAATAAAGAAGCTTGATGATAGGAGTGAAAGATGTATTTTCATAGGCTATAGTGCGCAGTCAAAGGCCTACAGACTTTATAATCTAGTTACAAAAAAGTTTTCTTTTTAAGAATAAATCTTGGTCTAATGAAGTTTGATGAAGCTTCAAGTGAGTCTTTTTATCCACCACAACCGCCAAGATTGCAGGTTGAAGAAGAGCCATACCATTCTTAAAATGGTACATCTTCAAGCAGTGAATCCACCAGTGATTCAACATCTTTAGAAGACAATCAGAAAACAAGAAGCATCAGAGAAATGTATGAGAAGGAGCGTGAATTTTACCAGCATAATATGTTTGTATTTATTTAATCTCAACTAACTCATTTTGAAGAAGTAGTTAAAGAAAAGCATTGTGTAGAAGCAATGAACCAAGAAATTGCTGCCATACAGAAGAATTAGACTTGGGAATTAGCTGATATTCCAAGAGACAAAACCAAAATTGGTGCAAAATGGGTATATAAGACCAAGCTGAATGAAAAATGAGAAATTGAGAAACATAAGGCAAGGTTGGTTTCCAAAGGATTCTCACAATAGTTTGGTGTTGACTATGGTGAAACCTTTTCTCGAGTAACAAGGTTAGACACTATCAGAACCATTTTTTCCACAATAGCTCTGCACAAATGGAAAGCTTATCAGCTTGACGTAAAATTTGCTTTCCTAAATGGTATATTGCAGGAAGAAGTTTATGTAGAGCAACCTCCTCATTTTGAAGTTCCAAGACAGAAGCATAAGGTATACATATTAAAGAAAGCCTTGTATGGTTTGAAACATGCTCCAAGAGCTTGGTACAGTCGCATTAACGAGATATTTTGTTTTATGCCCTTCATTTCAAAAACTTCACATAATTATTGAAATAAACCTTATGATATTGATATGTCTACTTCATGAATACCTCATATATTGACGAAGACATATCAATATCATAAGGTTTATTTCATTAACTATGCAAACACTTTGAAATGAAGTGCATAAAACAAAATACCTCATGACCTCATAAAAAATATTTAAATCTCGTTTGACCTTAATTTGCTTCAACATATTTTGGCTAACACCCTTCCTGAGGCTCTCTGGGTGCGTGTGAGTCAAAATGTTGTAAGTTGTTTGAAACTTACTATGGTGTTGAGGGTTAGTAATGGTAATGTATTCTATGAATTTCTGGGCTACATTAGTATGCTCTCTTCAATGTCATAGGGTGTGTTAATATGTTAAAAATATCTAAAAAAGCATTCAGATTTCGAATTGAATTTTTTAATTAGTTTCTCCTTCACCTTGTCGTAGCTAGCTTCTTGGTTCTCTTGTCGCTTCTTCCAAGGGTTCTTCAATCTTCTACTGCTCTCTAAAAGAGGCTTATGCTTTCTCTTCACTCATGTTGCTGCTCTCACAGGGAGTCTTATGCAAACTCGTCTCTCTCTGTTGCTCTTAAAGAGTCTTACATAGGCTAAGTTCTGATACCATGACAAAGAATGAAACTAAAAAATGGAGCAGAGATTGCTCTTCTCAATATTCTGAGTGACTACAAATAGGTTAAATTGTAAACGTCAATAATAAATAACTGGAGTAAGACTCGACACCTATGGAGTAGAATTCAAGTAAGACTAAACAACTTATCACACCTAGCAGACAAGAAATAAATTAAGATGACACCTAACCAACAACTAACTAACAGTGAGATTAATATGTCAACATGATTGTCGTATCTTAAGACCAACTTAATTTTGCATGTTTTTATCTACAAATAAACCAGTATACACACCAAAAAATATTTTTTCACATTTTATTTATTCAAAAATATTATACAAATATATAATTGGATTGAGATTCGACAAATTCCAAAGATGAATAAGGACGTTGAGACATTCTCTCAACATAATCCCAAACCAACTCTAAATTTACTATCTAAGCATTATCTCCAAGTGCCTCTCTTAATGCTTACATGTCAAAATTAAACACAAATTACAATATCGAAAATACATATTACAACAAAAAACTAATAATCTATGTTTGGTTGGTCTCCATTAGGGCTCATATCCACTCTGGAATCTCGCAAACATTGTTCTTTCTTCACCACTTCATCTTTGAGTTGTCCCTTCAACTCCAATTAAAACATAAACGCCTCTGATCATCTTTAATAAACTTTGTAAAATTGACGCTTCTCGGTCTTGTGAAGGACAATATCCATACTAGACTGTATCGAGCAGTCAATTATTCAACTAACCTTTCTACATACAAGAATCTCATAAATTGACGTATAACTAATTCTCTTTCTCTTAAAGGCGGGAGCACAACAAGAAGCACAGCCTATAACATACTCGCAAAATCAAACTAGCCATGTTCTCTCAACATAGAAAAAAGATTCACAAAAACAAACTAACCATATTCTCTAGACATTAAAAAAAAACCCGAAAACCACTAATTTAATTATATTCCCCTATTCATTAATTAGTTCTTTGTCATATACATTTTAGAAACAAATAAAATAATAATCAAACACCGCAAACACAATAAAAGAACTAATTAGTCTCAGGCACCTTCCTGCATCTACGCCGATCTGACTATAGTATTTGGTGTAATAAGTGACGTGGTTTTCGCTGTTGCATTTTATTGCCTCAAATCCTTGGCCGAATATGTTACCGAAGTGGCAATCGTTGTTCACATTCCTATACCATAGTTTTCTGGCCTATAGTTGGGTACTCTGAATCAAAATTGTGATTTATGCATCCTCGTTGTCAATACTCATAGCAGATGCTCTACTGAACGAAACACCATCGCGACCTTCACCAATTGGTTCGGCAGTCCAGTGACCTCATGGCCATCCCCATGAAGAATAGCAGTCGTGTTCTTGTACTTCCAAATGCATTCAAATCATGATTGTAAAATAGGTCTACGCTCAAAGGTTCTTTTGTCTACATAACATGCAAGAATCGTGTCCCCAAGCAGGTGTCTAAAGATATTTCACTGAAGTATGATGAGCCGATTATGGAGCAAAGTATAGCCGACTCATTTACGCAGATTTCAAGACCCTGGCCCTCCATGAACAACATCATATGCAAGCTCCTTGCACAACCTCACATTTCAACACTACATTGTCACCACAGGTCAATGTTCTCATGGTTCTTCTACAATTCACATTGCACACTCCAATTGATGGTTCAAATAAGAGAGCAACAACCTGTATCTCTTATCCAATTTTAGCTCTGCTTCCAACGACCACACAAAAGAAAACTTTGTTGAAATTAACTCAGTTGAATCTGAGGAAATTGATTCAGTTCAGCGAAGTCGAAGCCATGGTGAAACAAAACTTTCTTATCAAAAACCTTTCCTGGTCGCTGGATCTCTGCAGCATGAAGGCATACGCACCAACACTCGAATTATGAACAAACGTATACACTCTTTATCAAACGAAAAACTACAATCTACTCTCAACGAACACACAATCTTTATTTCTCTAATCTACTCTCAACGAACACACAATCTTTATTTCTCTAATCTACTCTCAACGAACACACAATCTTTATTTCTCTTGGCCTTCCCATGAGGGAGGCTAGGCCCAGGCGCATACGGGCTCTGATAGCAACAAAGAAACTAGTATATACTATATACATTAAAAATTATTTTTTCACACTATTTATTCATAAATATTATACAAATATATAGTTGGATTTTTCACACTATTCATTCATAAATATTATACAAATATATAATTGGATTGAGATTCAAAGGATTCCAAAGATCAAAAAGGAAGTTGAGCTATTTTCTCAACATAATCCCAAAACAATTCTAAATTTACCATGCAAGCATTCTCTGCCGGTTATCTTTTAAGTTGGTTTGTGGAAATTATTAAAAAGACTTAATATAAATTAAGAAGTTTAATTGGATAAATCAAACTATAAAAGTTTAATTGGATAAATGAAATTGATTACGTAGATATCAATATGATGATTACATTTATAAGAAAACTATGTTTATTATTATTGACCAATAAATTTCATTATGTTATTTGTGATAATTAAATTTAGATAGAGACAACAAAAATCATTCATCTCATCTACCTAAGATAAACTTAATTAACAAGCTAAAATTATATTAAGAAATCAAAATTAGTATTTTGAAAGAAGCACTTGATATGCCAAAGGTATTATCACACCAATTTTATCCATTTATGAAAACATCATAAATTAAAATTAACAGCATTAACTTATTCAATTCATGAATTATAGGCCTATTGCACATCTCAATTGCCAAAATTCATGTTGACCATCACATGAATTGTCTTTCCCTTATTAGCCAAGGAATGTTAGATGGGTTGCTAGAATATTTTGGTGTCCATGTGATACTCGTACTAATATGACTTATAATTTAAATGGAACGTTATAACTCACTGATGCCTATGTTGTGCTATGCAACAACCCCTCCATTTATTTATACATAAATCTCTTGGGAAATTATTATATAAACAAATGGGGACCCTTAAAAATTTTAAAACATAACAAAATAGCAGCTTAAGTTTTTTGAAATAACAAAATAGCAGCTTAAGTTTTTTGAAATAATAAATTTAATTTTTGAATAAAACATATCCAGTTGGCCCCAAACAAATTGAATAAATCCTACCTTAAGGAAAATCCCAACGATATCGCACATTGCAAAGTCTCAAAGATACAACACTTTGTTTTTTACCCTTTCGAAACTTGTGATGTGATAAAGGATAGCCCCAAGAACCAAGCATATCTATTCCTTAAAAGGCTTAAGTGTTAACAACATTACTTCACAACAGGACTTGCTCGTATCACAAACTTATAAGGAAAACAATATACAAAAAGGAAAAGGAACACTCCTATCGTGAAATGTGATAAGCGAATCGAACCTAATAAAACAATAAACACACTATAACAAACATATCACGTCTAGTTAAATCATAGATTATAATAAAATCTTCGTGCTTATTCCACTCCCGACTGCAATAAAGCTATCTTTTAAAATACGCGCTTAAAATAAAATCATAAGATTGAATAACTAAAAACATAAGTCGTTCCTATTAATAATCTGTTGGGCCAACGATAATGCCATGTCGTGTCTCGTGATTTCACAATCGCACTAATCCCTTGGCCATATCCATTATCCGCTACTTGTGAAACCTCCGATTGCGATATTACGATATTATGATTATTGCAATCGCACATCTCTCATACTTAATGAATTTATATAGTGATATCGTTATTGCATATCGGTGGAGTGCTTGAAAATACTCCCATCTATAGAAGTGTTAATTGATTTTCTCCTCTGATCAATAATGTTGAATGTTCTATATGTAACAATTTTTGACATGTTGCAGCTAGTTGCAGAAGTAGAATGTGTCAAGCTAATAACCATCTCATAGAAAGATCATAAGCTTCTAGGTAATTTAAGGGATATTGTTTTTCTTGAAATATGTATGGTCACAAAGACAATTATTGCAATAGCAGGAATGAAATATATAAGATGTTATGCTTGTAACAAGTTTGGGCATGTAGAAAAAGAATGCAGAAACAAGTTTATGGATTGCTGTAGACAATATTGTAAGAAACCAAATAAGAACATCGATATTAGAAAATATGAAGAAGATGGATCCGCCAATAAGCAAGAAAAGGAAGAACAGATAAGGTGTGGCCTTTCTCTCTGCTCATTCAAAGACGAAGATGAATGGTAAATAGATAGTGGATGTTCTCATCACATGACTGGAGATAAGAGTAAAATGGAGCCTCTTGGGAAAACTTTCATGGTAATGTTATTCTTGGAACTAATGTTTTAGAAAAAGTTCCAGGACAAGAAAAAGCTAGAATTAATAAAACTAGAGCAGTAGTTGATTCTTTGTTAGTTCAAGGGATAAATAAGAATATCCTAAGTTTAGGACAAATGGAAGATAAAGGAAGTATAATTGTGTTTACATCAAACAAGTGTAAGGTTATGAATGAAGTAACTGGAAAAATCATAATAAGAGGATACACAAATAAAGACAAATTGTATGTGTTTGAAGATCAAAATTCTCATAGATATGAGAAAGGATCAAACATAGAGTAAAAGATGATTTTTCCTATTGCAGTCTCTTATTCTTGAATGAATATTTCTAACATTGACTACAGAAGTTTTGAGAGGTACTTGACCTCATGAAAAATAGAAGATGGTTATCAGGTCCTCAGGATCAGTGATGTGTAATCTTACGGGGAGTAATACATATTAATTCCCATGGATGTTTTTTATTTTCATGTGAAATTTCAATATTTCACTCTATGTATGTAGATCTTATGAAGAAATGGTGTGTGTATACACAAGTTCTGAGATGCACAGTTGTGTATCTTTCGGTTTGATGAAGAAATAGTGGGATGGACTCAAGAAAAGGGTCTGAAATGCTTCAAGTCAATTATAAATTGCATTCTCTATTCTAATGGTTGAATGTTACAATCTGTTGATGTTATTTGAAAGTGATTTGGCTTGAATAAGTTTTTTATGACTTGATGGATGACTCGTTTATGATGATTCCTTGATGATTATTACTGATATGGGAAATGATATGATTAGATCTGATAGTGAACAATTGGCATAGGTTTAGGGGGAGCATTTATTATGCTTCTAATAATGTAGTGTTGGCACTATGTTTGCTTCATACATAATGATTCTTTGGTGTTGTTGTTTATGTTGATGAAGTTCTTGAATGATGCGTTTTCTATGATGAATAGTTGATTATGTTGCATACTGATGAAGTGGTGTTGGTGTGATAAATCTTCTTATGAAGAATTTAGGCCAAGAAAATGTTGTTGTCAAGACATGGTCATATGCTACTGCAACATCTATTGAAGGATACTTGGTAACATGATAATGAGCCTCAATATTGTAGCGAGAATGCTGCAACTCCTAGGATTACCAACTTTACTTTATTAACCTAGGTTTCGTACAAAATTGGAGGTGATAGTTCTATATACATAGTAGATGCATCATTCTACTCACGTCAATTCTCAACTAGGGCACTTGACCATTAGGTTTCTAGAGTAGTCCTCTATTGAACTAAAGGGAGTCTGACTACTTACAGTGAACGTAGAGCTAGTTCTAGTGTAGGGAAAGTAAATACTTGTCTATTTAGGAAATGAAAGGTGCCAAATGGTAAATGATATGAAATGTCATAAGTCATCTAGCTATGAAATGACACAAAGTAATTGTAGAAATGAACTATGCTAATCTTGCAATTAATCATATTGCTATCAACGATTGGAAATAAAGGGTTACTCTATCATCTCAGAATTCAAACATGCATGCATTAACTATCTCATTCATATTTGTAGAAAAAATCTTAATTGCTAACTTTAGAAATATAAAAGCTAATGCTATTTGATCTTCCATGAGGGAAATGAATGGGAAAGTTAGTCTAGGCAACACTTCTGGTCATGGAGTACAATTTGAGGGACTAACCTATTCCTATACTAGGTTATCATATCATTTCAGGTCAAAATAGAGTCAAAAAAGGTTGTTATAGGTTTTCTATAGGAAACTGCTACAGGATGTCATAAAATGCTACAGGATATTGGCTGAGAGGTTTTGTAGGATAAGAATAGTGAGATGAGGTGTTGGATGGGTGCATGATAGTTGTAGAAGGTTTGGGGAAGGTGAAAAACACCCAAGGCCAAGCCCAACACCCCAAGGAGGGCGATTTTCCCAAGGAAACTTGCTCACGGTTGCTGGAAAATAGAGGTTCAGACTATGGGCTAGTATGCCTAGACAAAAGGTGAAGAAGATCTAGGTGAAGTTGCTTGAAGGAGTCCCTTCCTGTAGATCAACAATCCTTGCAACAAAACATGTTTCTATTTTCATTTATAAATAACTACATGTCCACATGGAAAAGATTGGTTGAATTTGAGAAAGATGATCTATCTACTGTTAAGGACTAGATCTATGTAATGGATTTCCTTATAAGCTACAGAAACCTTAAGAAAACAAGATAACAACTGCAGATGCTTCTAAGAAATCATAAACAATTATCTACCTAAGAATGAAACTCAATCCATGCAATAAACAAAAGACAAACTATGTTTTTGGAGCTATGAGAGTGGGGTCCTCTAATCATAATCCCATGAGGGAAATGAGATAGAGGTCTCTACTGTTGTACCTCTAAGATAGTAGTAGGTCAGCTACCAATGCCAGAGCATCTAAAATAATTGTTTTGGGTATTTTGGTTTTAGTTTTGGAAGAGCAATGAATGAAGACAGATGTAGAATTGAAATACTTAATCATTTGGATAATATTAATATCTCAGCAAAGGGCTAATATAAAGCTTTACACAGTGATATAGATCAAATAGTAGTGAGAAGAAGCCAGAAAATAATATGATTATCATAGTTTCCAGACTGTAAAATAGAACAATCATAAGTATGAAAACCTTCTAAACTACGTTCCAAAGATTCAAGGTAGTATACTTAAGCTTACAAAAGATACTGATGATGTATTGATTAGAGGGGATTAGCTAAATAGACAGTTCATTAGTCCATTCTCTTAATATATGATCACTTTAGGATCTTATAGGAATAAATTGAGACACAATTATTCCTACCTATATATCTCTATAAGTCATAAGCATATGAAGAAAAACATAATGATTGATAATTGGAAAAACTTACAAGATATCACAAACTGTGTAAAACCAAATTTAGAATCCTCTACTTCGTACTAAGGTTCCAAAAAGATTGAGTATATCAAGTGTCTAGAAAAGCTTCCTTCAAAGGTGCAACCAGGTTCAAAGTAGAATGAACATTCACGACTTAACAGGAAATGAACAATGGACCTTTAACCCATAATAACTCGAGAAGAGAGTTCTTTATACAATAATGAAACTAAGAAAATATCCTAAGATTGTTTAAGATTTATTTGAGGAAAGGAAAGATATTCATGCAAGAAGATAGGGGCAGCTATTGAACTACTTCTTGCTGTCCCATTTATTTAGGTTATGCTGGGTTTGTTGTTTGATATTTTGCCCTTTAAGCTACTTGATTGTTTGTATCCATTACACTGGTTGATTCCTTCATTTGATCTTTAATATGATACTCTTTAGACTCTGTGAATATCCTTTGACCTTGCTGAGTAGCCTTTATTGCGTTCTTTTTTACCTTTACTGTGCATTTCAGGATTTTACTGTGCTTTTCAATAGTAAATTGTTTTAGATTTCATGTTATAGGGTAAAGTGATTTGATATGATCTTCATATTTGTCTTCTAATTGTATGTAGGCTTTCTCGTTGTAAGCTTGGAATAGGAGTTTTTACCTGCAAAACACAGAAATTGTTGACAAAAACATAGGGGATAGAGAAGGTCGTAAATGGCTTTATTGAGCTTGAAAGGATATTGGATGGAGTCCAGAGCATATAGGAAGGTAAAAAAATGGTTTTATTGGTCGCGGAGGCTTATGGAGGTTTCACTGTGAAAACAGGTGAAACAAAGAAAAATGGTGATTATTACGTTTAAACAGAAAAACAATTTATTTTTTCAATTATGGTGCAAAGTGAACAGTGGCCATTTTGTTGTTATGTGGAAGGCGGTTTTGGTTTTCATTACATCGCTTATGAGGTATGGGTGGTTTTGGGAGGGGTCACACGACATAGTTTAGACCCTGACACTTAGCAATGGGAGGTCGGTGGAATACTAATTTTTTGGGTGGGTAATGCTCAGATAGAGAGCCAACCTGATATCGTTGAGGACCATTAGATTTGAATGGATTTGATTGAACGGTGATGGAGTGAAAGTGCAGAGTGGAGGTAAGAGGAAAGAGCAACGAAGGGGCCCAACGATTAATCATGGCGATATGGGCTTTATTATGGGTTAAAAATAAGATTAGCGGGGTTTTATGGTTAAAATAGAGGTTTAGGTTGGTTCTTCATTTAAATCATAAAAACAGTTTAACAATGAAATCCTTTGAAAAACAAGGTATGGTGGACTTGAAAAAGTATGAATTCGGGTGGATAAATGACGTCGGTTTCGGGTTCATCGCATATCGCAATCACAATTTAGTGAAGGAAAGGCCCATCGCAAAGGAATGTGATAGGGGCCGGATGCGATGTGGAAAATAAACCATGGATAATACTGTGTTGGGTCGAGGTTGCCATCACATATCAGAGATCGCAATGGCAGAGGGTGTATGCTTCAGTTGGGGCTTGCGATGAGGGGCAAATGTGAAATGGTAATGAATTACGAAATATATTGCATTGAGTACGGGTCCATCACACATCACATATCACAATCAAAGGAGAGTGCATGCACATTGAAAATTTTGCGATCCGCCAATATTGTGATATGTTATGGAATACATAGTTTTATAATAAAACTTATGGTTTCAGGATATTTAATGAACAAAGTTAATAATATAAGAGAAAGGGACTTTTATGGGTTTAATACTCTAAGTTAGTGTTAATATGAAACATAAGAGGAAAAGGGGAAATACACTAAGTATAATGCCTTTTCATGAGTTATTTTATTTTCACATATATACATCAATACTTAGGCTAAACATCTATTTGTGGGTTTTTTGGGTAAAAGGGGATTTAACATAGGGTTTTCACTTTTCCTAGGCAAAAAGGATTTTAACCTTAGGAAAAGGGGTTTTTATATAAAATGAATGAATATGAATTGTGTGAAGGTGGGAAGGGGAAATTAGTAAATATAGGGATGATTGAGGATGAGGGAAGTTAATTAATTGATGTTGTAGACATTCATTTGCTTTGTGTAATTGCATCATGGACATAGAAACATATGGTAAAACATGATAAATGTACATTTTGTCCAATGGATTATCATTTTTCTACAACCTTTCTTTGACTTACCCTTTGCTTATCCTATCATTTTTTCTTCACTTAATGGGTGCATTTAATCTAGAAAATCCTTTTCCCTTTCTTTTTAAGCAAACTATCTGATGCGGGAGCAACCAACAACAAAGCAGAGCAAAGCCTACGTGGATAGCAAAGCTGAATAAAGGGAAAAAACAGAGAAAATCTCCCTTAAAGCAGTTAAAGAAAAAAAATTAAAGAGAGAATGGATAAGACTAGATAGACTTCCTATTATTAATAGCCATGCACGCTTTTTGGAGAGTTTTTGTGGAGAAAAACCAGAAGAGGATAGGATCGGTCCTTCATAAGACTTTTTATATAAATGTAATGCAATAGGGGTGTAATAGATATCTTATTTCGTGAAGAAAATTGTGAGTGGGCAAGATGTAGCCGAGAATGAGTTCGTTTTAAGGCTGAAAGGCCTTAACTTTGCAATTGTTCCGTAAATATATAAAAGTGTGTTTATGTTCTGTGTTAATTGTATACGCTATGTGTTTTATCAATAAGTCAAAACTTGTGTTCTGTAAATAAAAATGGTGTTGCAGGCACTCGGCGACGGTTGCATGAATGTTCAAATGAGAGCAAAATAGACTATAACGGTGAATTAATTAAAAGGCTTCCCAAAGATTGAGTGGGCCCATAACCAACAGGTCCGGGATCAAGATTTTTAAAGAATTTGGGATTTTGGGCAACCCCCAAAATCTCATTTTCATCAGGTGGTATCAGAGTAGTAAGATTCTGCGGAAGGAGGTAGCAGCAGAGGAAGGTGAGAAGATTGCAATAGCCTAGAGCTGTTACCAAAAGACCAAGTCCAGAGGAAAGCTTGGTGAGGTAAGAGGCAGCAAGGAGGACTTGCTGTTGCAGAGGTTGATTGTAGCTCACAAGTTGAAGATATTATGAAGACCAGAAGCATATGACCAGGAGGTCATAAATTTTTGTGCCTCGGGAGTCTGATGCGGGAGCAACCAGAAACAAAGCAGAGCAAAGCCTACGTGGACAGCAAAGCTGAATCGAAGGAGAAAAATAGGAAAATCTACCTTAAAACAGATTTAAAACCGATTAAAATAGATTAAAGCGGATGACTTACCATTGTTATCTGCATGCATGCATTATGGAGCTTTCTAAAGAGGAAAAATCTTCTTTAAAGCAGATTTAATTTGTTGGAAGTATGAGGTTTAGTTAATTGTGAATATCTGCTAGGAATGCAACGAGAGATTTAAGTAAGTTTCTTGAACTTAACTTATTCACGCCTTTGTAAATGCTTTATAAGCATGTTGTATGCCTGGGATAGGGGGCTCTAGTGAATACAATGTAGCCTGTGTGGATTTATTGGCTAAGGCTGCAATGCCTTAGAACAAATGGTCTTTTGTATATAATCAAAGATATATATTATGTTGATTTTCTGTTTATTGATTTATAAGTTTTTTATAGTTTAAATTTACGAGTGAAATCCTATGTGTGAGTTTTTAGATCGACTATGGATCACCAGTGGATCGATGGTGATCTAAAATTTCTTTTATCTGCTTATGTGATTGTGTACGCATGTGTTGTTGATATAAGATTTATGACAGCCGGTTCATGGAAAGTCTTGTGTTTTATTAAATTGCTGTGCATATAATAAATTGTTGTGCGTATATTAAAGGCTTGCACAGTATATGGAAGACTGTCAAACACCACGCTGTCAGGTTGTTTGGAAGGAGTGCGTGGGTTCCTTTATCATTTTTTGACTGTGCGTATAAAGGCTTCAACGGGCATAAATTGGCATGGTAATTGCTGTATATGGTTGTTCATAATAAGTTGAAGTTTGGAGTTGTTCGTTGTTGATCTGTCTAAATTTGGTTAATTTATTCATGGAAATTGGAAGATTGTCGATGGCTGCAAAACATTATAAGGAAATGGGATTTTGGGATTACCCCCAAGATCTCATTTTCATCACTATCTAATTCTAACCTTATAACATCCAAGGGCTCAGATTAAACTGATCAGCACCTTATTATTCTCTACCTAACTATTGATCTGCCAAGATTGAACAATTTGGCCAGATCTTTATTCTCTAATTATAACATCAAATTTAAAACATGAAGCGGTCCAAATTAAACTATTTGACTGTCATGGGTTGTGGCATTTATGACAAGATGCACACAACCATTATTTTGCGGAAAAAATAGTAGTGGCATTTAGACTTGCTCACTTTTAGAGTTTATTTGTTTTCTTTTCTTTCTAACCTAACATTTTCTTTGATATGGGCATCATCATCAAGATATTTTCAAAAACATGTTATTCAATATTGTTATGTCCATATGCTAACTTAACATTTTTTGAAATATTTTATCATATCAAAACCAAAAAATGCTACAACATTGGCTTCATCTAGGGACTGCTTTCTCCTGTAGAATGAAAAGAACATGTAGATCCATGTGCCTTGTCCTCTGCCTATGGAGTCCTTGCTGTAAGAAAAATCACATTGACCTCTTGACAAGTAAAATAAAACCGGAGTATTTACAATGAAAACTATTTCAACTTCTTAGTACTGAATATAATGTTTGAGAAAGCATCCATTTACAGGATACGTGGAATATAGCCGCTGAAGATTTTGCAGCACAAAAGTGTTGTTACCCTTTACTTCAACAATTGCTAAAGGTCTAAACCATAGATTGTCAAATTTTCCATGCTTTCCTTTTCTTCTCCCCTGGCATCCCATCTTAGAACTAGATCACCTTCCTTAAAGTCCCTTTCCCTGGCTCTTCTGTCAAACAGGGCGTTCATCTTATTATGATATTTCTTCATTCTGTGTTGAAATTCATCTCTGTTTTCATTAAGTTCAATAATTTAATTTATTGTTAGGCCCTTATACTACTAGTGTAACCCGTTATTCTTCTTTATTAGAAACCGAAGAACCCACAGTAAAAACCATTATTTCTGTCAATGTTTCAAATACCAAAAGGGATCCATCATCAGGTTAACTATTGAGTGTTGATAGAAGAAGAGCCTAATAGGGTCTGTAGCTCGTCTTGCTATCTTCACCCTAAATTTTTTGAGTAAAATGATTTCACTCCATGTAACCCCTCTGCATAGAGAAATTATAATGAATTTAAGACTTCTGTGGTTAATATCTTCTTTATCGGAGAACCCACGGTAAAAACCATTATTTCTGTCAATGTTTCAAATCCCAAAAGCGATCCATCATCAGGACAACTGTTGCGTGTTGATAGTTGTCCTGATGATGGATCCCTTTTGGGATTTGAAGTGTTGACAAAAATAATGGTTTTTACTGTGGGTTCTCCGGTTTCTAATAAATAAGATATTAACCACAGAAGTCTTAAATCACGTAACCCCTTATTGTTATTATTACAACCCCTTATTATATTGATTTACCCATGTACTTCCCATAGAAGCCCACTATTGTTATTATTGTGCCCTTACATTATTATTGTCATGTCGGCTCTGATTATATTATGACCCCTTAGACTCCTACATATAGAAAGGAGGTCTTCTCATTTGTATCATCCAATAATTGTTCATTTATGTAATGTAAAGGAGGTTGCCCCCTCGAAGAGGCTGAATTCTAAGGCGTTGATCTATCTTTTCTATCTTTTCTTGAGCTGGTTTCATAACATTTATTCTTCTTGAAAAATCATCAAGTTCATATTTTGAATCCTGTAGGAATTTTAAAATAGGGAAGGCCAAATTGGTAAGGAAGATTGCATATTTCCCATAGACTAATTGTAATGGAGATTTTCCAGTTGATCTCTTTGGACTAATTATTTTTTCCCATACTGCATAAATCAAATGTGAATCCCAGCTCTTCTTATGATCAGCTAGTGTCTTTTTGATTACCTTTACCAGACTTTTGTTTGATGACTATGCAAGGCCATTACATTGAGGGTAGTATGGAGTTGAATGATGTAATAGAATATGATATTTCTGGCAAAAGTCAATCATTTTAACACTATAAAAAGCTGCTGCATTATCAGTGACAATTTGAGTTGGGCAACCAAGTCTAAATAAAATATTCTCCTCAATAAACTTAATTACTACTGAATCAGTAGCATTTCTAACTAGAATTGCTTCAACCAATTTAGTAAAGTATTTTGTTGCTGTGAGGATCCATCTATGCTAATTACTTGAAGTTGGGTGAATCTCTCCATCAAAATGTAATCCCCATTGAGAAAGAGGTGTTGAAACTATTGATGGAATGAGTGAAAGAGCTGCTAATTTTTGTTTACCAACAAACATTTGACAAGGAACACAACCTCTGACCTTTGCCCCTACTTGTAAGAAAAATGTGGGCCAATAACATCCTCCCCTCAGAATCTTGTATGCTGTTGCTCCCAAGCATAATGTCCCCCACAAAATCCTGTACAAAACTGATCAATGATTCCTTCAGTTTTTGATTCTGTTAAACATAATAACAAAATATTTAGTGGATCTTTCCAGTATAAATTTGCATTTATAATGTAGTAGTTGACTGATTTTAACTTAAGAGTTTTACACTGGGTTTTGGAGAATGATGCTGGACACTCAAAATAGATTAAGAAATTTACAATATCTTGATACCAGTTAGACAACAAGAATTTTTCATCAATGTGTATAGGACTGATCTGCTTTGAAGGTAGAGGTTCTTGTGGGTTCTTTTCTTTAGAATGAAGGGAATATTCTTGTGGATTCTCCCCTTATGCAATGATAGAGGGTTCTTGTGTATTCTTCCCTTGAGCAAGGACAGAAGGTTCTTGTGTATTCTTCCCTTGTATTTCTAAAATAGAATTGATTCCAAGTACTTTGCAGTTGGATTCATCTAGAAGCTTGGCTAATCCTTGACCTTTTACTAACTTGGTAGTCTTGATAGTTAGATCAAACCCCAAAATTTGAGTGATCCATCTACTTCTTTTCCCATCAGTGTCTGGTTGGGTTAGGACAATTTTCACAGCACTATTAGGGACATAAGCAGTAATAGGTGAATGTAAGACATACATCCTAAATGATTTCAGGGTTTGAATGAGGGCATAAGCTTACTTCTCAATGATATCATACTTAAGCTCAACATCTGTCATAACCTTGCTGAAAAAGGCTATGGGTTGGTCATGGGAATCTTCATTTTTCTGTAATAGAACAACAACAAGGGTTGTTTCAGAGGCAAAAGAGAAAATACTAAATGGCTTAGTATAATTAGGACTGGCTAGGGTGGGAGCTTCAGAGATAGCCCTTTTATTTGTTCAAATGCATGCCTAGAAGATGCAATCCATTTGACGTCATGGTCCTTTCAGAGCATGTCAATTATATATTCTACAATCTCTACATAATTTGGAATAAATCTCAGAAAATTAATCTTGCCTAGAAAAGCTTGAATCTCCTTCTTTTTTCTAGGTAAGGTCAATGTTTCAATGGAAGATACTCATTTGGGGTCAATTACTACTCCCTCCTTTGAAATTTCATGGCCCAATAGTTTTCCTTCTTTGACAACAAACAAAGATTTCTTAGGGTTCAATGGTATTCCAAATTTTCTACACCTGTCAAAAACCTTGATCAAGTGCTTTAGATGTTTTTGATCAGATTTAGAAAAAATAGTTATGTCATCAAGATAAATAACCACAAATTTATTTACCTGACCCATAAAAGCTATGTCCATAGCTCTATGAAATGTTGCTCCAACATTGGTTAAGCCAAATGGCATCCTAGCATACATGAATGTACCACAGGGTGTAGTAAAGGATGTCTTCTCTTTGTCTGTTGTATCCACATTCACCTGATTGTAACCTGAAAAACCATCAAGCATAGAATGTCTTTGTGTTCCTAAAACCATTTGAAGTAATTGATCCATTTTGGGCAAAGGATAATTATCTTTTAATGATGCCTTGTTCAAATTTCTAAAATCCACACAGGATCTTATTTCTCCATTTTTCTTTCTAATAGGAACTAGATTTTCAACCCAATTAGAATATCTAAGAGGGAGGATGCTCTGAGAATCTAGAATTTTCTTATCCTCCCTTTCTACAGTTGGTAGAAGGGCTGGATTTATCCTTCTAAGTTTTTGTTGATAATGTTTTTCTTCTGGCTTCAAAGGAATCTTATGTTGTATTAATGCAATATCATAGGTCTTTAGATCAGCATAAGTCAAGAAAAAAAATCCTTATAATTTTGCAGTAACTTAAGATATTGAGCTTTGATCTCAGGGTCTAGAGATGCACATATTTTTATGTTTTTGATATCTTCATAGTTCCAATGTTAATCTCTTCTATGCCATCTTCTGAAGAAATGGACTGAGGGTTTTAGAGGACATCATTTTGATAAAACAATTTTTCTAAAGGAATGAGTCCTCTTGTAACAAAATTATTAGATAATTGAATAATGTCATGATTAGCAATTTGGGTTTTAAAATCTGAAGTATCATTTCCATCTGCATTTTCATTTATTTCAGTTCTATCTTCATCAATTTGTAGCAATGAAAAATCATCTATTACCTGCAGAAATGATTTCAAATGTTCATCATCTTCGAATATTTGCCAATGTTTCAGATTATCTGGGATAGATGGCCTATATTTTACTTGTATCTGATAGAGTACATCAGTATGATCAGGAATTTTAAAAGAGCTAGCAGAGACAACTAAGGCATCTGCATGAATATTCTGATCTCTGGGAATATGTGTCAAATTAAAAGCATTAAAGAAGTTTTCAACTAAATCCCATACTTTATTTTGGTAGGACCTAATTCTAGGGTGCTTGGTCTTGAAAACATTTCTTACTTGCTTAACAATAAGTTCTGAATCCGTAAAACACTTAAGTCTTGAACTTTCAAGCTTTTGGCTAATTGCAATCCTAATAGGAAAGCTTCATATTCAACCACATTATTTGTAACTTCAAAGTCTAATTAGATGATTGGGATATATTTTATTTTTCAAGTGAAATTAAAACTACTCCAGCTCCTACCCCATATTTTGTGCAAGAGTCATCAAAGAACAGTTTCCAAATATCAGTTTGGTTTGGTTCAAGACTCTCAACTACCTCTTCAATTTTGACTTGAGTTTTATGTTGGCTTGAAGTGAGCTGAAAACAACCGAAGTCTTGATCTATTGCATAAATTGGATGGTTCGTTGGTTGGTCAGTCTTACAAACAATATGTACAAATCTTACCTCTCTATATAATCTTAATTGCTCTCCTCCATAAACAGGAATAGTAGTGCATGACATATCCCTCTGTAGAGTTCCCCCTAATTTGGCACAATAAGACCTAGAAAGGAGCATTCCAAACTTGGGAGGGATATTTGTGACAAAAATATCAAGTAATACACTTTTCACTGGAATTTGGGCAAGGGTAACCACCAGATCCTTGATCAATCCCAAACAAGGCACCCTGTTAGAATCACACGTGTACAGGTCATGGTAGGATCTAGTTATGTCGAGTTTCAAATGGTCCATGATAGATTTTGGCATAAGGTTGTGTGATGCTCTTAAACCAAGCATACAATTATACAACATGGGATAATTTTTTTAAGAGTTACATAGAAAGGAGGCACTATCTCATCTATCATGTTTCAACTAGAGCCAAAAACTACTACTGTTTTTTCATCTTGCAGACTTATGACACCACCTTCAGCATCAATTGAGGTATTTTGTATCCATTTTGTGACTTGGCTTTTGTAACCAGGATTTTTAGAAAGTTATGATAGTGGAATTGGGATCTTAACCCTCTCTAATTATTTTTCAACATTAAATGTAGTCAAAATATTTTTACCATTTTGGGTAGCATCAATTGACTGATCTAAGGGCTGAATAAGATTTGTTTGAGCTTCAACAGTTTTGGTACGTGGTTCAATTATTTGATTTTCCTTTGGAGGTCTCCCAGGACCAGACCTAGGCCTAAGATCATACCTCTTGTTTAACTCTACAATTAAAAATTCAGAGAAAGCGTGATATTTAGAGACCTGTGAAGCTTCTTGATCTTCTTGAACCTGATTTTGTTGTGAGAGAGGAATGATGACTATTTGATTGGAAGAAGAATCCATAATATTAATATTGTCAGTAATTGTCAGAGTATTATCATCAGGTTGTTGGTCATATATCAATAGAGGAGTAGGAACCTATTGATCATTGCTAGGTCTCTCAAGAATTTGTAGCGGTGGATTTCCTTTATACTGACCTTGATTTTCATTTTGGGGTCTAGAAATTGTTTGTTGTATTGTCCTAGGTTGGGTCTCAATATTTGAAATCCTATTTGATAGGTTTCTAAGAAGAGATGGTATTTCATCTATTTTTGAGTCTTCTAATTTAATCTTGGAGGAACTAGAGGCTTCTTGAACAGATTTGAGTTTTCTTTGGGTCTTTTCTTCCTTAAATTTTAAAGAAGTTGAGGCTGCTCTATTTGCTTCTACTTCTATAGTGTTTGTTTTCATATCTTCAAGAGTTCTTGAAGTTATCTCTAGTACCATAACAACAAACTCATCATCAAAAGCTTTAGAAAAACTAGACTTAGTTGCTGCTACAGGGGGCTTACAATCAATAGGCATTTTGTGATAGAGTTTATTGAATCTTGTGATAAAATATGATACTAGTTCACCGAAGTTCCTTTTAGGCTCTTCAAATTCTGTGAGGAAGTAAAGAGGATCCTTTTTCACACCCCATTGATTTTTAAATGTGGTTGTAACCTCTTCCTAATTTCTAATGGAAGCTGCTTGTAACTACCTAAACCAAATCCTCACATTTCCTTCAAGTGACTGTACAAACAATCTCATATAAACGTTTTCTTGTTCAATATTCATATTTCTTGCAAACTCTAGGAAAGCTTGGAGATGGTCCTCAGCTGAGGGACTAGTTTCTCCATTGTACTTGGGAAGGTATTTTAAGAATCTAGCTGGGAATGCATCAAGGTTATTAGGTAAGACTAAGGCAGCATATCTAGCATGTACAATAGGTCGGAAAGCCATGACAACAGTTGGAGTATGAGGTTCTTGAGTTGTATGAGGTTGTCCTGGTGGAGTATGAGGTGTTTGTGTGGACTTAGAGGATGAAGAAGAAGTAGAGGAAGAAGATGGTGATTCAGGGGTTGATGAACAAGTTGGAGGTGGAGGAGGAGGAGATCTCCTGAAAGACTTCAAAGGAGTCTTAAGAACGAACTTTGAGACCTATAAAGAAATAAATTCTTTTGTTTCAAAGATAGGATTGGTATATATAGAGAAGGTCTCCTCAGACTGTTTAGAAGAAGAAGCTTCAGGTCGGTAAAAAATGGAAGGAAATGGATAGGTGGTAGGGGATATGAAATTTGTGGGTGTATATTCTGGTAGATCAACACCCAAATCAGATTTATTTTTAGGTGATCCTGGTGGTAGTGTGGGTATTGGATGAGATTCTAATGAATGAATAAGGTAGGTTGACTTAAAATCAACTCCTCTATCTAGAAGTTCAACAACCCTAGGTGATAAATGGGAGTAATCAAGATCAGATAGGATTTTACTATAGGGGTCAAATGATTCTAATTCTTTAGACTGTATGACTGAAGAGGAAGAAGAATATGGTTGATGTACCCTTTTAGAACTGGATTTTCTTAGAAGCCTTTCAAGATTTGACATAGGAATAACTATGTTAGCTTCTGAACGAGATCTGGTATGTTTAAAAGGTGCCATCTTGGGAGTGTGCAATCACTCAGGTGAATGATTTTAACCTTTCTAAACCCTTTAATCACCTTTAAAGGAAAATAATGAATGAATATTGTTCTCCCAAGGGAAACTTAAACGAAATTCAAATCCCCGGCAATGGCACCAGTCTAATGTTGTACCTTTGAGATAGTAGTAGGTCAGCTAGCAATATGAGAGCATCTAAAAAAATCATTTTGGGGTTTTTGGTTTTAGTTTTGGAAGACCAATGAATGAAGACAGATGTAGAATTGAAATGCTTAATCCTTTGGATAATATTAATATCTTAGCAAAGGGATGCTATAAAGCTTTACACAGTGATATAGATAAAATAGTGGTGAGAAGAAGACATAAAATAATATGATTATCACAATTTCTAGACTGTAAAACAAAACAATTATAAGTATGAAAACCTTCTAAACTACATTCCAAAGATTCAAGGCAGTATACTTAATCTTACAAAAGACACTAATGATTTATTCATTAGAGCGGATTAGCTAAATAGATAGTTCATTAGTCCATTATCTTAATAGATGATCACTTCAGGAGTTTATAGGAATAAATTGAGACACAATTATTCCTACCTAGATATCTCTATAAGTCATAATCATATGAAGAAAAACATAATGATTGATAACTAGAAAAACTTACAGGATAACACAAACTATGTAAAACCAAATTCAAAATCCTCTGCTTTGTATTAAGGTTCTAGAAATATTGAGTACATCAAGTGTCTAGAAAAGCTTCCTTCAAAGGTGCAACTAGGTTCAAAGTAGAATGAACAGTGACGACTTAAAAGGCAATGAACAATGAACCTTGAACCCATAATAACTCGAGAAGAGAGTTAATTATACAATAATGAAACTAAGAAAATATCCTAAAATTGTTTAAGATATATTCTAGGAAAGGAAAGTTCTCAATGCAAGAAGACAGGGGCAACTATTGAACAACTTCTTGCTGTCCCTTTTATTCAGGTTATGCTGGCTTTGTTGTTTGATATTTTTCCCTTTAAGATTCCTGATTGTTTGTATCCTTTACGCTGGTTGATTCCTTCATTTGATATTTCATTTGATACTCTTTATACTCTGTGAATATCCTTTGACCCTACTGAGTAGCCTTTACTGTGTTCTTTTATAAATTTACTGTGCATTTCAGGTTTTTACTGTGTTTTTCAATAGTAAATCGTTTTAGATCTTATGTTATAGCATAAAGTCATTTGATATCATCTTCATATTTCTCTTCTAACTGCATGCAGGCTTTTTCTTTGTAAGCATGGAACAAGAGTTTTTACGTGCAAAACACAGAAATTGTTAAGAAAAACATAGGTGACAGAGAAGGTCGTAAATGGCTTTATTGAGCATGAAAGGATATTGGAAGGAGTCCAGAGCATATCAGAAGGTAAAAAAATGGTTTTATTGGTCGCAGAGGCTTATGGAGGTTTCACTGTGAAAACAGGAAAAAGAAAGCAAAATGTTGACTTTTACGTCTAAACGGAAAAACAATTTACTTTTTAAATTGTGGCGTAAAGTGAACAATAGCCATTTTGTTGTTATGCGGGAGGTGGTTTTGGTTTCTATCGCACTACTTATGATGTGTGGGCGGTTTTGGGAGTGGTCATCTGACATAGTTTAGAGCCTGACATGTAGCAAGGGGAGGTTAGTGGAATACTGCTTTTTCAAGTGGGTAATGCTTGGACAAAGAGCCAACTCGAAATCACTGAGGATCATTGGATTTGATCGAATGGTGATGAAGCGAAGGAGCAGTGCAAAGGTAAGAGGAAAGAGCAACGGAGGGGCCCAATGGTTAATCATGGCAGTATGGGCTTTATTATGGGTTAAAACTGAGATTAGCAGGGTTTTATGGTTAAAATAGAGGTTTAGGTTGGTTCTTCGTTTACATCATAAAAACAATTTAACAAAGAAATCCTTTGCAAAACAAGCTATGGTAGACTTGAAAAAGTATGAATTCAGGTGGATAAATGATGTCGGGTTCGGGTTCATCGCATATCGCAATCGCAATTTAGAGAAGGAAAGGCCTATTGCAAAGGAATGCAATAAGGGTTGGGCGCGATGTGGAAAATAAACTATGGATAATACTGCATCGGGTTTGACTTCCCATCACATATCGGAGATCACAATGGCAGAGGTTGTATGCTTCAGCCAGTTGTGATGAGGGGTAGATGCGAAATGGCAATGAATTATGAAATATATTACGTTGGGTTCGGGTCCATCACACATCGCATATCGCAATCGGAGGAGAGTGCATGCACGTTGAAAAGTTTGTGATCCTCCAATATTGCGATATGTTATGGAATACATAGTTTTATAATAAAACTTATGGTTTTGGGATATTTAATGATGGGAGTTAATAATATATGCGAAAGGGACTTTTAGGGGTTTAATACTCTACGTTAGTGTTAATATGAAACATAAGCAGAAAGGGGAAATACACTAAGTATAATGCCTTTTCATGTGTTATTTTATTTTCACATATATACATCAATACTTAGGCTAAACATCTTCTTGTGGGTTTTTTGGGTAAAATAGGACTTAACATAGGGTTTTCACTTTTCCTAGGAAAAAAAGGATTTTAACCTTAGGAAAAGGGGTTTTTATGGAAAATTAATGAATATGAACTGTATGAAGGTGGGAAGGGGAAATTAGTAAATATAGGGATGATTGAGGATGATGGATGTTAATTAATTGATCTTGTAGACCTTCATTTGTTTTGTGTAATTGCATCGTGGACATAAAAGCATATTGTAAAATATGATAAATGTACTTTTTGTCCAATGGATTATCATACTTCTGCAACTTTTCTTTGACTTACCCTTTGCTTATCCTATCATTTTTTCTTCACTTAATGGGTGAATTTAAGATAGAAAACCCTTTTCCTTTCTAGTTATTGTCTTTTAAAAAGCAAACTATCTAATTCTAACCTCACAACATCCAAGGGATCAGATTAAACTAATGAGCACCTTATTATTCTCTACCTAACTACTAATCTGCCAAGATTAAATAGTTTGGCCAGATCTTTATTCTCTAATTATAACATCAAATTTAAAGCATGAAGTTAGTCAATATTAAACTATTTGACTGTCTTGGGTTGTGGCATTTATGAAAAGCTACACATAACCATTATTTTGCGGAAAAAATAGTAGTGGCATTTAGACTTGCTCACTTTCAGAGTTTATTTTTTTTCTTTTCTTTCTAACCTAACATTTTCTTTTTGTCTTGATTTTTTTTAGGGCACCTAACCTAACATTTTCTTTGATATGGACATCATCATCAAGATATTTTCAAAAACATTTTATTCAATATTGTTATGTCCATATCCTTACTTAACATTTTTTCAAATATTCTATCTTTCCAAAACCAAAAAATGCTACAACATCTATCACAAGGTTTTCTGGTATAATTTCCTTCACTAAACTACATCACTAATATACCTCTTTAACTTAATTGAAACAAGGTTAAGCAACAATTTAAGTAACTTGCTAAGCTAATAGAAAGACATAAATAAACTTTGACGACTAACTATCAGTCTGAGCTAAGAATAAAACTACAAAAGAGGAAATTTTGCTGCTAGGTTTGGGCCCTAACCCAAGATTTTATTCCCTTTGCATCAACTCAGTCCTGGATAAAAACATAATTCCTCATTATCATAAAAGTGTCGAGTACGTCAGAATAATAACAATCAGAATGTTTTAGCTCAAAATGGCCTCTTGGATACAACAAAAAATTAGATCCTAATGAGTCCCTTGGCTCTCTTATTTATACGAAACTGGAGCTACCAACAACTTCCTAGAAAATAGGGGTACTTGGTTCCCTAAATCAAGAATATCTCGTCCTTGTCTGTCACTGGTTTGGTAGCCAATGAACTGAATTTTCTTCGCTATCAGTGACACCGAGCTGATGAGATAGAGTGGAGGAATCTTCAAATAATTTGAGGAGTTGAGGAGGGATACCAACTCCTAAAATCTTGCTTGCTTTCCTACGCTGAATTATTGTTGTGAAGTCAACCTAAACCTGCTCCAATTCATGCATTTAATACACATTAGGCCACATGACATAGTAACTCACAATTACTCTTCTCACTAAGAAAAATATAACAAAATATGTAGATAAATTTGAGAAAATTTAATTTAATAAGTTGAAGAGTGGGATTGTGACCCATATAGTTTTCCTATTCATGAGCCTCAGCATC
Organism: Pinus taeda; assembly: GCA_000404065.3. Taxonomy (NCBI): domain Eukaryota; kingdom Viridiplantae; phylum Streptophyta; class Pinopsida; order Pinales; family Pinaceae; genus Pinus; species Pinus taeda. Next base: position 119,735 of record APFE030360947.1, on the reverse strand, counting down.
ACCCCCCTATTGAAATTGTTTCTCATCCTTTGAGAAACCTAGTCATCTATATCCATATCTTTCATTGCCCTGGAGGCCACTCTGACATCCCAAGCTTCTGTGGATGGTTTCTCTTCTTAAGGATAGAACCCTGCATTTTTCTCTATCTCTTCCCACTGCATTCTTTCCTCTTCCTCCTTCATACCTTACAACAAACCCAATAGAAAAGGTGGACTGAGATTTAGTCCAATCTAATTGATTTTCACTCTTTGTATGGCCTTCCTATATAGGGGTGTCCTTTCCAACGAATTTATTAATCTCTCAAGAGAGTGATACTCCCTGATTCGGAGACTGTGTGGAAGGTTGTTCCGTCTCCTTTGGCATGCTTGTTGGCTCTTAGTCCCCAAAAATTTTAATATGTTCTTAAAATGGGAGATGGCACGTTCTTGGGTAGCCAGGTGTCTTCGTGCAAGTTGAGCATCATTGGAAATGATTTTGTGGTTACTAATAAAAACCATGGAATTTATTTGTTCTCCTATGATGTAGAGGAGATCTCTTTCCGTTGTTTCTATTATTCTCTTCACCTCCTTAATGCTGGCCTCCTCATGACTCATCCATGATTCAAGGGCCATCAGCTATAAGTCCCCTAACTTTGTATTTAGGTTCCACACATTTAATTCTATCAAGGCAAGGTTGTGCAGGTATAATTCATATAATTTGGCATTGTCTTCAAGGGTGCTCCTGTCACATATCTCGATGAATTTCTTATAATCTTGCAAGCATGGTCACCTGTTGTTCCAATGTCTTAATTTGAAATTTCATCCATTGATCTTTGAGGTATAGTGCATATGATTTGGATGGCAACATTCATTGAAGTGCCTCTAGGGAGAGGCTTTCCATGGTGGCTAATTGGCTATTCCTCTCTTGAAACTTCCTCCTTAGCCATGTGCTTTCTTCCTGCAACTATGTTCTTGTGGTGTTCTCTCTATCTCTCAATTCACTCAACTCATTTCCCATCTCTAGGAGATTTTCTTCCATATAGCCCACGTCCTTGACTTTCTTTGACATAGAAATTTGCATCCATCAATGTGTCCTTCCACTTTCTTTTTCAAGTTCAAAGAAGAGAGGGATTGAAAATTTATGTGGTATCACTTTGCCTCCCTCAATGAACTTGTAGTAGGAGCTCAAATTTGGTTGTGTGCTGAGCTCTTGCAACTTTGGAAAATATGTTATGAAACCAGCTCAAGAAAAGATAGAAAAGATTGATCAACGCCTTAGAATTCAGCCTCTTCGAGGGGGCAAACTCCTTTACATTACATAAATGAACAATTATTGGATGATACAAATGAAAATACCTCTTTTCTATATATAGGAGTCTAAGGGGTCATAACATAATCAGAGCTGACATAACAATATTAATGTAAGGGCACAATAATAACAATAGTGGGCTTCTATGGGGCACAATAGTAAAAATATGGGCACTATGTGGGTACTTCAATATAATAAGTGGGTTTTACTAATAACAATAAGGGGTTACACTAATAGTATAGGGGCCTAACATGCCCCTCTCCTTCAAAAAACGTTTTCCTCAACACTTGAGTAGTTCTTGATGCTTTTGTATAAAAATTTTGTCCTCCCATGTGCAATCTTCAGCGGGTAAGTTCTTCCACTGGATGAGATACTCTGAAATTGATCGATTTCATAGCTGTCGGGTTCTTGTTTCTGTGACTGCTCCAGGTTCCAATATGATTTTTCTTTCCTCTTCAATTTCTAGCAATATTGTTTGAATTGGGATCTTTTGCAACTTTTGAATAAGTAGTCATACTTCTTCGTCCTTCTTCCATTCATCCCTTGCTTTGTTTATCCAATCTAGTTGGATAATAGAAATAGCACAAAACAATGCTTCCACATCCTCATCCTTGAAGAGTCTTCCCATGCGGTAAGGTTGCCATTTTTTAAGTGCATGTAGTATTGCCAACATTTCCTTCTCAAAAATAGCTTGCTTGAGATGCAGTAGTAAAAATACCCAATCACCTACATCAAAACATTTTTCACTACGATGTTGATCTACTTGTTCTTTTGTTTGATTTTTCACTGAAGTGGCATTATTCATTAAAAGTTGGAGAACTTGTTGTTGATGCTCGATGTGATCTTTTATTGCTTGAACCTGTTTCTTCTTGATATGTCCTTCTATCTCTAGAGTTTGAGGAGTGGTAACTTCTTCCAATCATTTACAAGATATGGTCAGATTCATTTCTTGATGCTCGATGTGATATTTCACTTCTTGAACATTTTTCTTCTTTATATGTCCTTCTATCTTGATAGTTTGAGGAGTGGTAATTTCGACCAATGAATTACAAGATATGGTTGGATTCATTTCTTCTTTCTCGATGTGACCTTTCACTTCTTGAACATTTTTCTTCTTCATATTTCCTTCTATCTTCAGAGTTTGAGGAGTGGTAATTCTTGCCAATGCTTTACAAGATATGGTCTGATTCATTTCTTCTTTCTATGGGGTGGGGTCCTGGCATATATCCTCTTCTTTTGGTGTTGATCCTTTTCTTCCTCCTCTTCATATTCTATGTAAAATAATTTCTTCTCAGCGCACTTATGACCTTTAGTGCATTTTCTATCATAATTGTAACAAAGCCCTTTTTCTCTTTTTTCTTCCAATTGTTGTGGTGTAATCCTTGTAGGTTGTGGAAGGCTAGGAGAAACAACACTTCCATATTTATAGTTGGGAGGGGTATGCTTCTTGGTTTCCATAATTTTTCTTTCCACTATGTCACAAAGCCCTTTACTCTTTCCAATTGTTGTGGTGTTGCTCTAAATAAGGCGTTTCTCTTTTTATCCTCATAATGTGCTATCATTTCCTCCATGAAATTTGACCACATAACAAGTTGTTTACGAGAACAAAGCCCTTAATACCATAAAAATTGATCTCGTTCTAAATATGATGATGCAATACATACCTTTTTTAATAGTGGTACACCATGTAGATCAAAATATTGCTCCATCTGAAGTATCCAATTTACCGGATCCTTGCCATCAAAATTCCTCATCTTGATTTTTCTTGATTTTAAGAGCTCAATCTTGAAACGGCTATAACTCTATACTTTCAAATATTTAAGTTCTGAAATTGCGACTTGTAGTAGCCCTCTATGTCCTCTTTCCAATGCCACTAGTCTGATCCAAATTGGATTCTCCAAGGAAGAGTTATGCACAATATCCCAAGATGAGCTAATTATAGACCTTTCCAGAAGAGAACACTTGTATGAAGTGCCACGTGTCACTGTTTCGACCTTTGGAACCAAACAATATATACAAGAAACTAAAGTTCGTCCTCTTTCTGTACCTTCTGACAAAATTTCAATCCGATGCTCAAAGAGAAAGTTATGACGATTTTCCCAAGGTCACCTGTTTGGAATGTAATTCAGGAGTCTACAAAAAGACCAACTTCCTCAGATCATATCTCTGCAAATATAGCACAAAATTTTTGAAATTCAGACCCAAGATTTAGAGCGATTTCTTCACAAATGGTTTTTTTTATCTTTTGAAATGTCGCAGAAAAAATGTTATGGCAAAAATGCCACGATGACTTGTTTGGAGCAGCGAAACCCTATAATCCAAAGCTATGATACCAAATGTTATGAAACCAGCTCAAGAAAAGATAGAAAAGATTGATCAACGCCTTAGAATTCAACATCTTTGAGGGGGAAACCTCCTTTACATTACATAAATGAACAATTCTTGGATGATACAAATGAAAAGACCTCCTTTCTATATATAGGAGTCTAAGGGGTCATAACATAATCAGAGCCGACATAACAATAATAATGTAAGGGAACAATAATAACAATAGTGGGCTTCTATGGCGCACAATAGTAACAATATAGGCACTATGTGGGTACATCAATATAATAAGTGGGTTGTACTAACAACAATAAGGGGTTACACTAGTAGTAGAGGGGCCTAACAAAATATCCCTCAAATGTCTTTGGAGAAGCTACCCCATCTTGCACCTGTGGTGTTTCTTCCTTTCCTTCTTTGTGCCCCTGCTGATCTTCGCCTTCTTTCTGTCTTTCTTGTAGCGTTGCCAATGTTTTCTGTAGCACTGTCTAGGGATTCTGTAGCAAGCCATTTCCTTTTTGTTTGAGGGTTACAGGTCCCTTGGTTTACTTAGATGATGTTGACCTAGTGACATGCTTCCTTATATAGGTGATGGTATCCTTTTGGGTTTTTTCTGGTGATGTGACTTTCTCAACCTTCATTCCCATGGACTCTAACTCCTTCTTGCTTGGTGATTCTTTAACTTGTTGGGTTGTGTTATATTCTTTCCATGACTAGCCCACGTAGTTAACCAAGGGGTTAGAGGGGGGGAAGAGTCCCCCCTTCGTTCTGCCAATTACATAGCAAGGGGGTCATAGGGGGGTTTGAGGGCGGCGGGTAGGCCCCCGCTATGGGGTCTGGGGCAGTGCCCCGAGGAAATTTTTTGGGACGCTATATTAGGTTGGGCAGACCTACCTATGGTTTTTTGCATGGTTTTCACACATGTTTTTGGACGCGATGGTTTTTGGTCCATTGTTTTGGATGTAATGGTTTTTGGTCCATAGCATTGGATGCTTAAGCATGTATAAATATGTATTGTAACATTGAAAGCAACATAACGAAAAATCAATCTAGTAGTCCTAGTTTTGGAATCCAGGGGAAAATCTCTGTGTATATGTGTTTTATGTGTTATGCTCTCGCATTGTTTATTTTATGTGTTTTAGAATTCGTATGCAGGTAATTTATGTACGGGGTTAAAATCTACATTTGGTATGAGAGTTGTTTTGGCTTCAAGGGGATGCCTTTGTTGCCAAGGGGTTTCCCTCGGGCCTGTGGTAGACTCTGTTCAGTGGAAGATCTGCGAGATCGATTATGTTCGTGAAAGAAGATGGTGAGCAGTGGAAAGATGGAGATCGAGAAATTTAATGGTCAAAGTTTTGAGTTATTGAAACTCAAGATGGAGGATCTGTTGGTGGACAAAGATTAGTGGATCACGATAGATTTGGGTACTAAACCAATGGGAATGTCTGATGAAGAATGAAAGAAGTTGGATCAGAAGGTAAAGAGCACAATACGATTGTGTGTCTCAGATTCAGTATTGCTGGATGTATCAGGGGAAGCTACAACGAAGGCTTTGTGGGACAAGTTATGGAATTTGTACCAATATAAGTCTTTAGTGAATAAATTATTCAGACATAAAAATATGTAGAACCCGAGGATGAAAGATGGAGACTTGGTGACAGAGCATCTAAATGCATTTAATACTATGGTAAGTTAGTTATTATATGTTGATGTTAAAATTTTAAATGAAGATAAGTGCATCAGTTTGTTGTTTTTTCTACTAGATTCATGGGATAGTCTGGTTATTGCAATAGGTAGGAATGCAACTGCCTTGCAGTTTAATGAAATAGTCTCATCCTTGCTGAGGGAGTAGATGAGACAGAAAAATATGGAGAACCAGAATGGTGATGCCTTGTCTGTACGGGGACGGGCCCAGAACAGAAACAAAAATAAGACATCAAGTGGGAGATCTAAATCTAGAGGGAGATCTAAATCTCTAGGAAAACCTATAAAGGTGGTTTGCTGGAAATGCGGAAAGGAAGGGCACTACAAAAGGGACTCTAAATCTAAAGCTCCTAACAAAGGAAAGGGATCTAATGATGCTCCTTATGTAGAGGAAATAACCACCTCGGATGAAGGTGGGGATGTGTACTTGGCTTCTTCAAGTACACATGTAGATCACGAGGCATGGTTGATTGACTCAGCTGCATCCTTTCACTTCATTCCCCATAGAGAGTGGTTCTGCAAGTATGAGAAATACGATGGTGGTGATGTCTTCTTAGGGGATGATAGGAAGGCTAGAATCATTGGTCGCGGAAAAGTAAAGTTGAAGTTGCAAGGTGGAAAGGTTAGAACACTTCTGGGTGTTCTACATATTCCTGCATTAGCCAGAAATCTGATTTCTGTAAGCAAGCTGGATGATGCAGGTGTAAAAATAGTCTTCGGGAAGGATACCTGCAATATGGTTGAGGGAGCGCTAGTATTAATGAGGGGATTTCAGATTGGAACTCTGTACAAGCTGCAAGGTAGAACATTTGTTGATGGGTGCAACAGTTCTGTGGTTCCTAAAAGTGGAGCAGAAAATCTAGTGGTCTCTGGAGAGAAGACCATGCTGTGGCATCAAAGGCTTGGACATATTGGAGAGAAGGGCCTTCGAATACATTGTGGTAAATGTTTGGTAGAAGGTATGATTAATAGCTCTCTAGATTTTGATTTCTGTGAAAATTGTGTAAATGGGAAGTAGATCAGGTGAGTTTCCCCTCTGCTGGTAAGAGGGTGAAACAAATATTAGAGCTTGTACACAAGGATGTGTTTGGACCTATGAAGGTTCCATCACTTGGTAAGTCTGTGTACTATGTATCATTTATAGATGAATTCTCAAGGGATACATGGATATATTTCCTTAAGAAGAAATCCGAAGTGTTTGACAGGTTTAAAGAATTTCAGGCTTTAGTGTAAAACCGGATAGAGAAGAAGATAAAGGTGTTGAGGTCAGATAACAGTGGAGAATTTTCAGCAAGAAATTTGAAGAATTCTATAAGAAGTGTGCTATAGCATGGTAGAATACTACTCCATACACACCTGAGAAAAATGGAGGTGCGGAAAGAATGAACAAGACGTTGATGGAAAGGGCAAGCAGGATGCTTAATTGTGTCGGGTTAGGACAAGAGTTATGGGCAGAGGCAGTGGAGACAACATGTTACCTGGTCAACAGATCACCTTCATCAGCGTTGGAGGATAAGCCTCCACATGAGGTATGGACTGGTAAGAAACCCTCTCTTTCACATATGAGGGTATTTGGATGTGATGCATATGTATATGTTCCAAAGGAGAAAATAACCAAGTTGGATAGTAAATTTGAAAAGTGCATATTTATTGGGTATAGGGATAGTTAAAGGGTTATAAGCTTTGGAACCCAGTAACAAGGAAGGTTGTGTACAACTGAGATGTGGTGTTCAGAGACGTGAAAGATGTTACTAAACATGAAGTCCAACTAAAGGAACCTGAGAAGATAGAGTTAGAGCTTAAGGAGGAAGAATCAGACTCCACAATAGAGGAGTAATCAGAAGATGAAGTGACATAAACTCCAGGTGTGAGAAGATCAGTTTGAGAAAGAAGGAAGTCGGAAAGGTATAGTCCATCTGCTTTATGTTCATATTTTGCTTTATCTGTTACTGATGATGATCCTAGAACTGTGAAGGAAGTAGTAGATTGAGAGGATGGCAAATTCTAGAAAGATGTCATCATTGATGAAATGGCATGTTTGCACAAAAATGAAGCTTGGGATCTGGTGGAGTTGCTGGCTGGAAGGACACCCATTGGTAGCAAATGGGTGTTCAGGAAGAAGACAAATGCAGAAGGAAAGGTGGACAAATACAAAGCTTGGTTGGTAGCAAAAGGTTATTCCTAGGTGTCGGGACTTGATTTGGTGATATTTTTTCTCCTGTTACCAAGGTAGCTTCTATTAGATTACTTTTATCTGTTGCTGTTGCTTTTGATTTTGAGGAAGAACACATGGATGTGAAGGAAACATTTCTTCACGGGGATCTGGAAGGGGAGATCTACATGAAGAAACTTGAAGGTTTTGTGGTGAAGGGTAAGAAAGAATTGATATGCAAGTTAAACAAGTCTCTGTATGGGTTAAAACAATCACCAAGGAGGTGGTATCAGAATTTTGATACATTTATACAGGGACTTGCCATCACCAGAAGCAAAGCAGATCACTTTGTGTATTTTAAATTAATTGGTGACCTTGTTATTTATCTGTTCTTGTATGTGGATGATATGTTGCTGGTTGGAAATGACAAAGAAATTATCTAGGATTTGAAGGCCCAATTGTCCTCCAAATTCGACATGAAAGAACTTGGTGCTGCAAACTATATTTTGGGCATGGAAATTAAAAGAGATCAGGCGATAAGGAAGATCTAGTTAAACTAGAGGAAGTATGTCGAGACAATACTGCAGAGCTTTAATATGCAGGATAGTAAATCGATGAAGGTTCATATTCATGTAGTTGTAAAGTTATCTGTTGAACAGTGTCCCAAGACAAAAGAAGAGAAAGAAGACATGTCCCGTGTTCCATATGCAAGTGCAGTCGATAGATCGATGTATGCGATGGTCTGTACTAGAACATACATTGAACATGCGGTGGTAGTATTGAGTAGGTTTATGTCAAAACTAGGGAAGGCGCATTGGATAACAATGAAGCGGGTTTTTAGGTATTTGCGTGGAACTAATGATTATGGTTTGTGCTACCAAGGAAGACCAGGATTAGACAGAGTTTTGGATATTTGTGGCTTTTTTGATGCAGATTGGTCTAGAGATCTGGATTAGAGAAGATCTACAAGTGGGTATGTGTTTAACCTATTTGGAGGTGCATTCAGTTGGATGAGTAAGAAACAATTTGTAGTGGCACTATCAACTACAGAGGTAGAATACATGACAACCACTCATGCAATCATTGAAGTAGTTTGGTTGCAAATATTTTGTTCAAGTATGGGGTTAGTGCAGGGAGCTATAAGGATAGACTGTGACAGCCAAATTGAAATCTTCTTGGCAAAGAACCCTGCTTACCATTCAAAGACAAAACAAATTGATGTTTAATGTCACTTTGTGAGGGATATGATAGAAGACAAAAAGTTGTTGCTGGTAAAGGTGGACACTTTGAAGAATACTATAGATGCATTGACAAAGTTTGTGAGCTCTCAGAAGTTCTCTTGGTGTAGAAAAATAATGGACATTGCAGGGTGTAAGAGTTAGTCTGTTCAGCACTCCATCAGAGATCAAAACCTCTTTTGTTGCATTTCATTTTAGGTGTCTCATTCAGCGTGATCATCTGCATTCCATTAGGAGCATCAATGTTCTGATGGAAGGGTCTTGTCTCCATACTTCCCTCATGTCATGTACCTGTTGGTTCGTGTCTGATCATCAAAGTTCATCAAATCAATTGTATAGTCATTATGCATGGTCTTTTGGTCAGCCAAGAGTCATTTCAGTTATTAGGTCTAGGGTTTTGCGAATTTTGTCTACAAAGTGTCCAATAATTCCAGCAGGCACATGAGGATGTTCCTAATAAGTTTTCATTCCAAATTTTTCATTATTAATAGTGCTTGAGAATGATTCTTCTTCAAAACTTCATTTTGAAGAAGAAATCTTCAAATTTATTGTTTGTAATAAATATGTAATCTTTAAAGTTTTTTTTTAGTCATGAAGTACTTCAGCCACATCCCTGGTCACCTTTGCCAAATCCAATGCTAGTCATCCCTGCAAAAAATTGACAAAAGTTTCATCGATCAAGTCAAAAAGTGAAAATGGAAATCAAACAGAGTTTGTATTAAAATGTCAAAGTGACAAAGTTCTACAACTTTACAAAGTGGGTTATTTGAAATCAAAAATTCAAATCCATTGTTCATATAATATATTTTTGCGTCCAAAACAATTCATTTCCTTGCAATAAATATCAGTGAAGCCGAGTCAAGTTTGGAGGAGCGAAAGCATGTGTTGAAGCCGACACTGTGCGATGAAATTCTATTGCGCGGCACATTGGGTAGAGTTCGCAACGCACACAACCATTCTCCACCATGCAAATTTGAACGTGCGTGATGCACTCACTAGGCGTTGTGCACTCACCAGGCATGGCGCACTGGGTTGTGTGCGCGGTGCACAAGGCCAATACTCCAATTTTTTCACTGCCTTCAATGAAATCCCAAATTTCTTGGCTCTTATGCTCCAAGTAAGTCGAATCGTCTTGTAAGTTTCCATTTATCAGTTTTGGGTGTGGTTTCAAAGATTGGTTGAAGAACTTGAATGCTAAACTACAAACCCTATCCTCTTATTTAAGCTACTCCTTAAGGTTTTAAAATTGGTGGTTTAAAAAAAAATTTTGTGCCAAGTATTTCATTCCTCAGTGGTTTATTCTCTCTCACTGTTTTACTATCATCATAGAGTCCCTTTCCTTTTCCCCTATGTCCCAAAAGTACTCTTATCACTTGTTCTCATTTATCCCTATCACTTAACCCTATCATTCCCTATCACTTTCCCTCTCCCATATTATTTGCAGAGTTCCAAACAGTCAAGTGACTATTATTACACCTTAAGCTCACTTGACAGCCCACTTTTCCCATTATTCCATATTCCTCATAGTCCCTCATTTCCCTTTGGCACCTTTGGCATTGACAACAAGCACTCATTTATCATTTTCAAACCAAACCAAACACATACTTGACATACACCTTTGCAGCACCATGACAGACACCGAGTCATCATATGAAAAAGATAATGACTCTACCACCGAGCTTCATGCACTGAGGAGGCCTCGTAAGGGTGGCAAACATGTCAAAGAAGAGCCTACCTCATTGACTCAATTGCAGGCCTGCCCACTTGCTATGGCTTGTTTTAAAAAACAATCAGGCTTTCAGTATTGCAAGATGATTGCTCAGATTCAAATCATCAGTAGTTGGCTCGATTGTTTTTTTTACATTTGCATGATGGTCAGGTAACTCTTGCTAGTGTAATTTCACCTTGACACCGGAGATCATTTCTCAAGCAACAGGAATACCGAATGTAGGTGAGGAGTGGAGCAAAAGACAACAGGTAGAAAGAGTACATTATGAACCATACATCAGGCCTAGCTATGTGAGACAGCTCAGCAGGGTGTTCCCATTCCGGTTTTTGAAGGAATATTATGTGCGTTGATGAGACTCATTATCAAATACTTCAGTTCTGAAGGCTGCTTCTCACGCCTCTATGCATACCATATCAGGTTATTGATCCATTTTACGAGAGTGAAGATGATGAACATTCCATATTTCTTGTGTCGAAACATCGAGAGGATGACTACTCTTGTACAACGGAAGACTCTTGAACAACAATACAACATCATTTACCACTATGCGCTCATCAAGATCATTGTTGTATATCAGCTTGGCTTGGAGGGTATCACATGGGAAGATTTCATTTCCCGTGAGTTCTTCACAGCTTCAACAGCTCATCAGGGGATTGTCCATGATGAGATTGAACCTTCACATCAGTATGGAGGTCAGGAGATGGAGATTACTAGCGTGCTGACATATGTCACCTATTAGAGAGGCATGAGAGGATTGTTTACAACAACCCGACGAGTACTATCTCCACGTGGGGTGGAAGGGGTCTCATTGCTGTCATCAGCAGCATAGTTACAGGTATAGGATAGAGGCAAGAAGCCTATGCAGGATGAGGGCCCTTCAGGAGTCGAAGACACTGATTTCATCCTCATTGATGATGATGAGAGCTCTCCTAGCTCAAAGTTGAGGGAGATTATTCAGGAGCAGAAGCCCAAGATAGATGCATTGACCGACAAGTTGCAGAGAGCTCAATGGGTCATAAACTATTTGGAGCAGTGAAACAAACAATTGGAGGATCAATATATAATCATGGAGTTACAAAACATTCGGAAGAACCGCCAAGCTGCCCAAAGACAGAGGGTGGAGTTCACTTTGCTTGAGCAAGAGATCAACATCGATCAGGATCTTGGCTTGAGAGGATCAACATTCATCTTGAGAAGCTGTTGGCGAAGGAAAACAAGGACAAGGAAATGCTCAGGCACATGAAAAATCATTATTGCGCATGAACTCATGTTGGCCAAGCGAGGATCAAAATCCTAAAGGCAAGACTGAGGAGGGCAATAAAACACCGCAAAAGGCATGATAGGCTCCGAATCTTGGCTGAATTCTTTGACTGAGCATGGTACTTGATGATGGACCTTCAGTCCAAATTTCAACAAATTTGGAGAAAATTTTGTAAATTTTGAATTTTTTGGCTTCAAAACATATTTTCCTTCCCAACGCGTAGCGCCACTTGGCGAGCGCTTATAATTGGGAGATCTTCTCGAGGAAAAATTTGCATTTCTAGATTTGTTATGAAACGTTATGCATGCTCATGAATTACCTAAGGATTTCATCAAGTTCTGGGTTGCCTAAAGGGTCAAAAACACCTTAAAAATGGCCTTTCTGCCACTTTTTGCACCCACAGGAAGCAGTCTTGGGAGATTGAAGTTTTGGAGGGGCTAATGACATCCAAATCCAGAAATTCCACTTGGGTGGAAAAGTAGATAGGCAAGGCTTTCTAGCAAGCTATCATGAGCACAATTTGAACATTGGGAAAGGCCTCACAATCAGCTCCAAATTTGTGATACGCATAGAGATTTTGGGCATGGCACACAGAGAATTTTGGCCTATTTTTCACCCTTTAGCTCAGAATTTCGGCCAGTTTTGACTAGTTTCACTTTTTGATGTTACTCTTGATCTAACTTGATATAATTTCATGACCATGATTTAATTTTTGCACATTTTTACTTGTCTTAGTAGATTCATTCACCAAAAGGTGAAATGTGAGTGAATGAATCGGTTTCCTAGCATATAGAGGCAAGTTGTTTCATTGCCTATTTTTTAGTTCCTTATTTAGATATGGTTGAAATAGCTCCTAGAATGATGAGTTCGAGCCCTAGAAGCATGGGAAGGAGTTAGGCCTCTCTATATCATGTAATTTCTTAGTCATTTTCATGGTTGGACACTTGGGATTGCTTGGCACTCCATTGTACATTTGATTTCTACAATTTGGGCAAAGTAAAGACTAGGGTTTTGCAGCACTTGTTGGGATCCTTATGGCTCTGTGTTTTGATGGTGTTTTTCTTCATGTAATTGTAAGTTCATTTATGTTGTATGTATACCATTTCCCTCCTCTTTTCTTTTGAAATTAACAATTTGAGTGACAAAGGTAGAATTCATTAGCTTGTTGTGCTCTACCTTAAACTTTGTTTAGTTTTACATGTTTTCATCTATTTGGAGAGGATTCTTGCAACCTTTTGCCCTCTTCAGCTCCTCAGCAGTATTTTCTATCCATTAATTTAATATAAAGCATAAAAACTACTGCCTACCTTACCCCAACTAGAAACTTTGCAAAAATTTGGCCTCATCCCCAGACCCAAATTTGCCTTTCCCTTTTTCCAACAAAAAACCCCCAAAAAATAAATCAAATCCTTGCACTTCATACCTATCCTAAAATTAGATTTTATTTCAGTCATAGCAAGCCCCACCGATTACCTTTTGCTTAGATTGACCCGGACAGAGCCCTCTCCTGTCCTTGTAGGGTTAGCTATGAGGCTGAGCGTGGTTTGATGTGGACCTAGAAGCTTACCTTTTCAGCCTGAGGTAAATCTAGGCTCTAACATAGTGGCGACTCCGCTGGGGAAAAATCCTTTGTTTCTTAGTCTTATTCATGTTATAAACTATAGATGGAGTCTGAATATCAACCAGGTAGCCTTCGAAACGCTTTTTCTTTGCATTAGCACAAGTAGATCAAAGCTACTTCAGTCCATCTCCGGTCTAGTCTTATGAACATAAGGCTTAACCTACAAAACACCCCAGTACTTCTGATAATTCTAAGCTTTCAGATGATAAGTTTAGGATTTGATAGGCTGAGAAAGTTGTTTATGTCCATTTGATATTTTGAAAATAGCACACTAGCTTCAAGGAGATATGCCAGAGCTAATCCAGATCTAGATCCTCCTCTTGTCTACAAAAATCCCAATTTGATTCCAAGACTCCTTCGTCAAGAGAGCTCCATGACTCCCGTGTTTAAATCCCATTCATGTCCTGCGATTTTTGAGTATCTTGAATAGCTTGATTTTGATGAGCAGTTTGAATTATCATTGTTTGAAACCAAATTCGAAAGTGTTGTTGGCTCTACTGTCCCCAATCCGCAATTTCTTGTAGATCTAGAAACTAAAAGGGCTAATCGGTCCATTGATGATTATATTTTGAAATGACTCCAAAGTTCAATTGTGGCTTCAAACCTCGCTGATTTTCTAGAAACTACATCTGCAACCCTTGGATCTTCCGGAATTGCAGCTAGCTCAAGGATTCCCACTGAACCACCCTTCATTCCAACCATCCCTGTGAAACCTATTGTCTCAGATCAAAAGTCTGTAGTAAATTCACCTCCATGTACTCCTTCTACATCCAAAATTGCTTTTCTTCCACACACCCCTCCTCATAAACCTCACACATCAACTGCACCCACTCCCCCAACATCCCCCAGACCGAATCCACCAAGAGTGATGGCTACTCATTTTGCATCTCTCGTGCTGCCTCAAGTTTTTGATGATATGCCTGCCGATTATCAAAGCAAAATTCTTTTATTTGATGGCACTCCTCATAGTATTACAACTCAGCAACATGTGGAAAAAATGACAGATTTCTATGATCTTCACGAGATCGATGCAGAAAATGTGACAATGAGACTCTTTATACAAACATTTGTGAGTGAAGTTAGGAAATGGTTTACAGCTTTTCCAGCTACAAGTATTACTACCTTGGCCAATTTACAGAGACAATTCTTAGATCGTTGGGAAGTGAAGAAAAATCTGCTTCAGATCCTTTCTGAATACGAGCTCATCAAACAGAACATTGGTGAGTCTATCCAAGGTTACTGCATTAGATTCAATTCCATTTATAATGAAATTCCTGATCATCTAAGGCCACTCGTGGGGCTATCCATGATGAATTTTCCAGACGGTTTTGATGCTGACATGGCCTATCAACTAAGAGAGAGTGAGCCGGCAACGATGGAAGACATGCAGAAGATCATGGTCGGTGTTGAAGAAAATCTGCTGGCCAAGAGCGCTAGAGCAAGAGCAGAAAAGAAGGTCACAATAAAAGAAGAGTCTTCCTAGTCAGATCAATAGCTTCGGAAAGTGGAGGAGATGTTATAAAGGGTGAAAATTGACAAACCTGAGCCTCAAGTGAGAAATCCCAACTTCCGTGGCTAGTAGCAGCCACAATATAGAATCAAACAAAGAGAGCAGTGAGCCCAAGATCAAATAGCGCAGCAGCCAATACAGACACCTCTGCAGCAAAATTTTGTACATGGACCAGATTCAGATGAGGAAGAGAATGTGATAAGGGAAGAAAATCACTTCTTTACTCCTGATGATTTACCTATTTATATTATTGAAGACGAGCAATATTCCGAGAAGACAGCTGAACAAAGAGATGAGAATTTCATTTTAGCAAATGACACAGCTTTGGAAGAAGAATTAGATGAGTATCAAAGAGGTTATATGAATGCTCTATCTGCTCAACAGTGGCAATATTCACTTAGAAATAGAGATGTGCCCATTAACCCAATTTAGAGGAGAAAGAAAGTTTCAGCACCAAGGAATGATTCACCTGTTGCACAAAATAAATGGAAAGAGGTGGTTGATCCTAATATCAACAAATCACCATCAACAGAAAAATCAAATCAGCCAACTGTATTGAGGGAAAAGGTTGAAAAGAAAGATCTCTCAGTCAAAGAGGTAGAAAAGACTTCAGCTTTTAGTTTAGAAAATGAAATTTCTAAATTGAAGGTATCCATTCCCTTGACTGAAATAATGAGGAACAATAGTTATAGAGGTCAAGTCTCTAAAATTTTGAATTTTGATCCAATGTCTGATATGGTGACTGTGGAAGATGATCAACCCGAACTGATTTTTCGACCAAAATTGAATGGTAAGTCTCCAGACAGTGATGTGCCACCTTTTTATATCAGTCTAAGATTGCATGATTTTGTGTTGCATAATGCCATGTTTGATTCCGGAGCTTCCCACAATCTTATGCTGAAGGCTACCATGGAGAAGTTGGGTTTGGATATCACTAGGAAATACCATGATCTTTATTCATTTGATTCTAGCAGAGTGAGATGTATTGGGCTCATTAAATATTTGGTTGTAAGTTTGGATCAGATCCCAACGAAGAATGTTTTGAT